>CM043704.1:5023538-5251038 GCA_023935145.1 Bretschneidera sinensis
TCTTTTGATTGATTTCGATACTTCAATCTGAATTGCTCATTAGTTGTTTTTCTTAAAATTGTTTTTGTTATACTCAAATCCCCCCTATCCTTGTTCACGTAGCATTAAACTAGGCTAGATACTCTCCGTGGGAACGATCCTTACTCACACTACTTCATGTATTTTTAGGAGTATAGGTTTTATTTTTGGTTGCCTGCAATAGCACACCAATGTTTCTCACAAAACTCTGGCTTAAAATGATTCATAGATCCCTTAAACAACAAAGCATTCAACTTAATATATCTAACAAGACAATCTATATACATCTCGTGCATAAACTCATTTTTTCCATTACTGGATTTACAACAACCTCAAGCAATGCCCTAGCCTGTTCATCAAATCTATGCTATAAGCTACCAACTCTATCATTTGTTTCATTCATTTTCTCAAGAGTATATGTTAGGGCTTATTTTAGCTCATCTCTTTCAATTTCAGATTCTCTCATACCTTTACTAATATCAATTATACTATAAACACGTTCCTTTATAGGAACCACAGATTCAGACTCAACCTCGACTTGTCAAAAAAATTGGGGGCCTACCATGTCCACTCAAATCAACAACTCTAACTCAAGCTCTAGCACATCCATGTGTCATCCTCAGATGATTAAAATATATATTTTTTCAATCTTCCACTTTCTTACTTTTGATGCAGTCTACAGAATCATAAAACCTAATGCTCTGTTACCAAAATTGTAATGACCCATCCCGAGTTGACTACCCCCGAGATGGTGTTGTCACATTTTGAAAATCCCAGCACGACACATATATACAACAAGAAAAATAACGCCAACATAAATTTTTACATCATTCCTCAACCCTCAACAAGGGAGATACATCATTATATACAACGTAAAATGCATGAATATTTACAAATAAATTTTTATTTTATTTTCTCATTAATCTAAGGATATGGACATATACGTGGCTTACAGATAATGGTTTCATTTGAACCTCAACTCACCAAACTATTTGTCCTGCCTGTTACTTAAAATCATTTTACAATGAGGGGTGAGCTTCAAAAGCTTAGTGAATTAAATTTACTAGAAGTATTCAATTTGTATAAATAGTCTTTTAATATTTAATTAATTATATCTCACATAACTTGATAATAACATTCTACTATCACTACACATATCATAAGTCTCATCCTCTATCAATCTCTTCTTATTATATATTTGTTCACCTTAAAACCATCAATTATCTCATAATTACATCATTATGAGGTTCACAGCATAAAGTTTACCATTTAGATGGGTCTTATCATATCATACTTCTATGTTTCTTTCTCACCATAACTGTCTCTTTGTGAGTCTCATTCATCTATAAATAAATTTACAATAACAAACAACACTTCAGCATTTCAGTAATACAATCAATATTTAAAATAGATGCAATGCATGAATTATTATTAGGGAACGTCTTCCCACATGTCGACATGTTTTTATCTTAGACCGGCCCTCTCTCGGTTCTTTTATTTCTAGCATATACCGGCTATCATGGTTTTCATTTATTTCCAGCATATACCGGCTGTCACGGTTTTTCAATTAGACCGGCCCCCTCTCGGTTCTTTTATTTCATGCATATGCATATGAATAACGATATGAATTATGCATATGAAAAATAATGTAAAAACAAACATGAATTCAAATATTTAAATTAACTATCATGATTATTCTCAAATTATTATTTGAGAAATTCAACTAAATTTCTCTCCTCGTAAATCACATCAAATCATCAATCATGGCTTGTCAAGATCCACTAAATTTTCTCTCCTCATAAATCGTATCAAAACATCAGCTATAAGTCATCAAGAATTTCACTTATCACTTTTATTATTAAATCAACTCATTATTCCAATAATATTATTTCTCATAAAATAATTATCGACACATCCAATATTCCTATCACACCTATCAACCAATTTTCATCTATCACCAAAGCATAAGTTAATAATTTATTCTAATATTATCACTAGATATTTCATATTTATCTTGATTACTTAAAGTAAATCTAACTCACCACGTAGCACTTAGAGCTACCCGTGGATCACCTCCTTGCCTTTCCTGCTCCTCTAAGCAATTTTCCCCGATTGCTGATCGTCAACACCTAACATAATATTTATATTAAAATTTCTAATTTATTCTTCAATTCTTCCATAATTCACATCCTTTGAAAATTCTCACTCTGAATTTCGGGAAATTTCATGTATGCTAAATTTCAAAAATTAACTTCTTGTTATTACCTTATGTTTTTCCTATAGCTTCCAATGGTTCTCTATAAAATTTTCTCGTAAACCCCTTCAAAATTTTACTCTTTCAACCTTTCTTTCGGTCCCTAAGTGTTTAGAGAAAGAGAGTAATTTGAATCATAGTTGAAAGAAAACCAAACATGATTTGGTATGTAATAAATAATATAAACTTAACTTATATATATATATATATATATATATATAGACACACACACACACACACACACACAAAAGTAAGTATCAACATCTCCCACCTCAAATGCTGCCACGAAATGGCAAGTTGTTTAACATGCACCATTTCTTCTATTTTGGCTACAGGTGTTCCCACTTGTTGCCATGTGTGTTTTTTTTTGAAAAAAAATTAAAAAAAAAACTTTTTTTCTTTTTTTTTTCCTTTTCCTTTATACTGTCCATGAATTTTTTTTTCCATTTTATTTGTAACTACACCTCCACGCATCCATTATTTTTTTTAAAAATTATTTTATTCAAACAATAAACCTTTCACATATATTTTATTTTAATTCCATGTCCTATTTATTAAATTACTTCTTTACCCTTACTTTATGAATACGGGTATTACACGATCTCTCCTCTTCGATTCAGATATTCAAGTTCTGAGGTACTACCTCAGTAGTCCTTCAGGTGGTGATGACAATTTAGATTGGAAACTAGCAGTGTTTGGTTATGCTTGGTTCGGACCGTCCGAGATATGCGACCAACTCTTCGAGTCGGCGTTGAGAAGCAATGTACTTGGCTCTGCTGATAAGGGCATTTAGTTTATTTTCAAGAACTTCTCAAAGGATCACTTGGTTTGGATGTGACGCAGCATGTTGATTGTGACTTCTAGAGGCATGATGAGGGTTCGGCCCTTCCATTAGAGGCGGATGTGGTGGTAATTGAGATGGCTTGACTTTAGAGGTATGGGATGTATTTCATGTCGAATTTTTCTTGGGCAGCATTTTTCTACAAAGATAAGGTTTATTTGTGTCCCTACGGACGATGTCAATTATGTTGATGCCAAAAGTAGGTTGGGTATGATTGAGTCTTATAGGGTCGGTTACTAAAGTTGAGTATGGATTGGTTTGCTTTGTTGTATAATGATTAAATTACTTCTTTACCCTTACTTTATGAATATGGGTATTGCACAAACTCTCCTCCTCGATTCAGATATTCAAGTTCTGAGGTATTACCTCGGTAGTCCTTCAAGTGGTGATGACAATTTAGATTGGATACTAGCGGTGTTTGGTTATGCTTGGTTCGGACCGTCCGAGATGTGTGACCAACTCTTCGAGTCGGCATTGAGCTGCGATGTACTCGACTCCGCTGATAAGGGAATTTCTTTTAGTTTCAAGAACTTCTCAAAGGATCACTTGGTTTGGATGTGACACAGCATGTTGATTGTGACTTTTAAAGGCATGATGAGGGTTCAGCCCTTCTATGAGAGGCGGATGTGGTGGTAATTAAGATGGGTTGACTTTAGAGGTATGGGTTGTATTTCAAGTCAAATTTTTCTTGGGCAGCATTTTTCTACAAAGATAAGATTTATTTGTGTTCCCACGGACGATGTCAATTATGTTGATGCCAAAAGTAGGTTGGGTATGATTGAGTCTTGTAGGGTCGGTTACTAAAGTCGATTCCGGATTGGTTTGCTTTGTTGTATACTGATTCTGGTTGATCCAGTATAAGCTGGATCCTAGGTACCTAAAAATGAAGTCAACTTGGAGTGTTTTACTCGGGAGGACCCTCCGATGCTTAAGTCATAGTAGAAGGTAGGGAGAGCAAAAAAACATGTAAAGTAGTTATGAATTAATTAATTTTAAGGAGGCCCCCATTTATATGGTTTAAGTGAAGTCGAGATTACCATTTTACTCTAGTGATTGACATGTGTCACCCTCTGGTAAGAGGGTATATTTTCCCTATATAAAAAATAAATGTTATCATTGACTATATTTGAGATTCTCATAAGCCATCAATCGTTATATAGTTGAAAACAGTTTAACAGATTTTCTTATAGTAGTTTTTATTTTATTTTCCTTTGAATAAGAGATTAAACGGGACAACTTTACATCATTAACCTAACCATTTTAATGCACGTGATATGTCCCTAATAATTTGTACGTTATTTTTTACATACAAATTACGACAATGAGATATTATTTAAATTTCGAATTATACCTCTTCTTTTACTACATCCTAAAATGAAGATTTCAAATTCCAAAGTTGAAGATAAACAAATCTTTGAGATAGATTGAGATAACCAGAGAGGAAGTAACTATAATGGAGAATATAAGAGTTACAAATCATGCTCTCATTTGTATCATTCATCAGTTTTGTCTTCATTAGTCAAAATTATTAACTAGTGTATTGTTTGTATGTTACTATCCAGAGTTTTGGAACGCTCATTGTGAACAATTATTTTTGACATTTTAGCAATCGACTAATAGCAACTCAACACGTGTCAAAAAATCATTTATAATTATTGTTTTATCCTCTTAGAAATGATTGCTTAAGCTGAATATGCTTAATTTAGCACCTAATTATTTTGCTTAAGCTTGATAACAAGTGTTGAGAGCTCTCAAATAAGCAAGAAAAAATCACTTAGTCATGGTTTACTAAATTTTCTATATCATTTAAGTATTCGGCAGCAATCTTCACAGATTTTACAGGTTTAATAATGGCAAAGAAGATGAAACCTTAATCAATATGGTTGTCAATTCATCATTCTATTGAAATCAATTTATCATCTAAACACAATTGATCTCTTTTTCTACAGTAAATGGTATCTGATGTGGGTTAAATATACCCTTCTACCAAAAAGTAACACTTGGTAATCCCAATGGTAAAATGGTAATCTTATCCATCTCAAGCCAAATAAATAAGAGTGTCCTTAATTGTAATTCATTCATAACTGTTGACCCTCGCCCGTATTTTAATGATGGCAAAACACAACTGTTATTTAACTAACATGTTTAAACTAAGTTGTATTAAGGATCAAACACATTCAACCAAGGAACAAAGTGCAAAAACTCGAACCAAATCAAGTATCAAGTGAAGACTGAAGATCTAGTATAGGTCTTAAGGTTTAGAACCAATGTAAGTCTCACTCATACATTGTATTACCTTGTTCAATGGCTCAAACACAAAAGGTTTTTCTAAAACCATTATTTTTAAATGTTTTTAATGAAAAACAGAAGAAAAACTGGGTTGGAAGACAACCCAGTCGACTGGGTACATATACCAGTCGACTGGTATATGGGTCAGAAGGTACCCAGTCGACTGGATGAATTAACCCAGTCGACTGGTACTTTGACCAGTAATTTCCCAGTCGACTGGATGAATCAACCCAGTCGACTGGTAAAATGGACAGAAAGTCCCCAGTGGACTGGATACCCAGAAGGTCTGAAAATGTATATTTTTCAAGTGAACCCAGTCGACTGGTATCGCGACCCAGTCGACTGGTAGTTCAAAAATATGACCGTTGGACTCCAAATCTGAACGTTTTAAAGTAAATCTTTTTCAAATTAAAGTCCAAAACGGCCATATTAATTGATTGCTATATAAACCCATTCAGCAAAGTATTGAAAAACTAGAAGCATATATTCAAAAAGAGTTGATCTCATATAATCAAGTTTTTATACTCTTGAAACACAAAAAGCTTTGAAATAATCTTATTGAGCCATTTCTTCAAGCTTTACTTTGAAAGAGAGACATTTCTGTTGTAATAAGCTTTCATTTGTTGTCTCTTTACCTTTTACTTTACACCATCTTTGTAAAGGGATTACTTCCGAGAGGAAGGGGAAACTTCCGAAAGGAAGGGGATTTTTCGGTTTAAGCAATTCCTGTAAATTGCTTGTGTATGGTTTGTGCAACACCCGGCTAAGTTGTACGACTAAGTTTTCTTAGTGGATTACTTCAAGGAGTTCCTTGAAGAGAGTGGACGTAGGGTCGCAATGAATCCGATATTGCCGAACCACTATAACTGTGTTTGTATCCTCTTTCCTTAAACTCTTTATTTACAGCTTTTTACTTGTATTAATTATTTGTTGCTTATTAGTTTTTATAAACTTGTATAAATTCCGCAAAAGTTTTTAAAAACCTAATTCACCCCCCCTCTTGGGTTGAAACGTCGAGCTACAATTGGTATCAGAGCCTCGTTCTCTTTATAAGGCTTAAATTCCTAGAGTTGATCCAAAGGCAGCAAATAGCTACTCTGAGGGACACTCTTATACTAGACCACCATTGTTCAATGGATCAAATTATAACTACTGGAAAAATAGAATGAAAATCTTCGTCGAATGACAAGATTACAATCTATGGAGAATTATAGAAGAGGGACCTAAAATTCCCTCAAAAGAAATAGTTATTGGAGAGACTCTTCATACAATGCCTAAACTCAAAACTGAGTTTACTGACGAGGATTGTAGAACGATGTCTCTCAATAGCAGAGCAACAAGCATGCTACATTGTGCATTAGATATTTCTGAATATAACAAAATATCTGCATGTGTTTCTGCTAAAGAAATATGGGATAAATTGCAAGTCACATATGAAGGAACAAGTGAAGTAAAAAAGTCTAAAATTTACATGCTAATTTCTGAGTATGAATCTTTTAAGATGTCTCCTAACGAAACCATTTCCGAAATGCACTCACGATTCACTACTATTATAAATGGTTTAAAATTGCTTGGCAAGAATATTGAGGAAGTTGAACTAACCAGAAAAATCTTAAGATCTCTGCCACCAGAATGGAAACCAAAGAGGACAGCCATTCAGGAGGCCAAAAATCTTGACAAGCTTGATGTTGAGACGCTACTTGGATCATTATTGACATACGAGATGGAAGAAATGACTCCCATCGTCAATGATGATGAGAAGAAGAAAAAGCAAATTGCTCTCAAAGCTTCTACGAGCAACAAAGAAAAGGAATTAGAACAAGAAGCAGAGAGCAGTGAAGAGGATGGTGAAATGGCTTTAATCACCAGACGATTCCATAGGTTCTTGAAGAAAAGCAAGAAACCTTACTCAAAGGATCCCACCTCAAAAAGGGAACCACTTATGTGCTATGGCTGCAAGAAGCCAGGACATATAAAAGCTGACTGTCCGGTTTCAAGCAAACCTTACAAGGGCTTCAAGAAGAAAGCTATGGTAGCAACTACCTGGAGCGATGACGAAGAAGATGAGTCATCAGACAAAGAAATCGGATACGAAGAAATTGCCAACCTTTGTTTGATGGCAATCGATGATGAAAGTGAGGTAACTTCTTATCCCTCTTCAAAAAATAATATTGTTACTAGTAGTGAAGAACTGCTAGAAGTCATAAATGAAATGTATGAAGAATTAAAGAAATTTGATTCTAGAAATTCTGTTCTTAAGAAAGAAGTATCATCTCTTTATAAAGAAATGATAGTTCTTAGAGAAGAAAAAGAAAAATTATCATCTTTACTGTATAATTCGTCTCAAGATTTTCTTAAAGATGAAAATGAGAATTTGAAAAATAAAATTTCTGAATTAAACAGCACTATATCTAGACTTATGCTTGGTAAAGAAAAACTTGATGAAGTGCTTTCTTCCCAAAGATTAAGTGGAGGAAAATCTGGTGTAGGATATTCTCCATTGGGAAAACAAAAAACAAAAGAGAGCTTATTCATAAAAGCCTCTTGTGTAGATGGAGCTTCTACTTCAAAAGCTCCTAACCTTGTTAAAAGCACTCCCTTGATAAATCCGAGGAAGTCTAGAAACTTAAATGATCATACTAAATTGAAGCATCCTAAAAATACTCATGCTTATTTGTATGCTCATTCTAGGAACAATGTGTATAATCAAAGAATGCATTCTGCTCATGCTCATCCTAGGAATCACCATCATGGCTATTCTAGAAATAACTTGCATACATATGCTAGCATGTATCCTAGAATGCATCATCGTTCATTTTCTGGAAATGACATGCATTTTCATACCCCTTACCATAGAATCATGTATCCTAGGAACTATCATCCTAAGGATTATAGGAATGCACATGTAAAATTTCCTAGAAATTTCTATGACTATAATGCTAGGATTGTGCATCATCAACATGTTCATAGAGCACCATATATTGTTAAGAAAGTATGGGTCCCAAAAGGAACCGTATTTTCAAGGACTAACCCCAAAGGACCCAAGAAATTTTGGGTACCTAAAAATGCTATCATATATCCTTGTGTGATGTAGATTTGCCTTCACACCAAGGAGAAAGGTAACTGTTGGTACCTTGATAGCGGTTGCTCGAAGCATATGACCGGTGATAAAAGCGTATTCAAGGAGCTAACTCTAAGAGATGGTGGACTTGTGACCATTGGAGACAATACTAAAATAAAGATCATCGGGCATGGAAAAGTCGGTAATGATTTCTCAACTTTAGATAATGTATTACTAGTACAAGGCCTAAAGCCAAATTTACTTAGCATTAGTCAATTATGTGACAAAGGATATAAAGTCACATTTGAGACCTCTCATTGTCTAGTTATAGACATCAAGAGCAACAAGATCAAATTCATTGGCCATAGACATGAAAATGTCTATATAGTTGATTTGAAATCCTTACATTCCAATAATGAAAAATGTTTTCCTGCTTTTAGTGAAAATCAATGGCTATGGCATAGAAGGCTTGGTCATGTAAACATGAACTTGCTAAAAATTGTTTCAAGAAAAGATTTAGTTATTGGTCTTCCTAAAATCAATTTTGAGAAAAACAAAATTTGCAATGCTTGTCAAATGGGAAAACAATCTAGGATATCTTTCAAAGCAAAAAATGTTGTCTCAACTACTAGACCTTTGGAACTTTTGCGTATGGACTTATTTGGTCCAATTAGTACCATTAGTCTAGGTGGCCATCAATATGCTCTTGTTATTGTTGATGACTATTCAAGATATACCTTTGTTATTTTTATTGCTTATAAGGATGAAGCTTTCAAAGGATTTGAAAAGTTTTGCAAAAAGATACAAAATGAAAAAGGTATTTGTATTTCAAGCATAAGAAGTGATCATGGCAAAGAATTTGAAAATCAAAGCTTTTCAAAATTTTGTGATGAAAATGGAATTAATCACAACTTTTCAGCTCCTAGAACTCCTCAACAAAATGGAGTTGTTGAGAGGAAAAATAGAGTTCTAGAAGAATTTTCAAGAACAATGCTTTGTGAAAATAATTTACCAAAATATTTTTGGGCTGAAGCCGTGAATACTTCTTGCTATATTTTAAATAGAATTTTGATAAGGCCCCTACTTGATAAAACACCTTATGAACTATGGAAAGGGAGAAAGCCCATTATTTCCTATTTTCGTACCTTTGGTAGTAAGTGCTTCATCTTAAATAACAATAAAACTAACTTGGGTAAATTTGATTCAAAGACCGATGAAGGGATATTTTTAGGATATTCTACTACTAGTAAGGCTTATAGAGTTTTCAATAAGAGAACTCTAGTAGTAGAAGAATTTGTGCATGTAACTATTGATGAATCTAACCCAATGAGTAGTGGAGAAGTTTCCTTTAAAGATGATGCAGATTTTATTCCAAGAATGGAAACTCCTACTCCCATTGTTGACCTAAAAGAGAGTTCTACTCAAACAAATGAAAGGATGGCAACTCCAAATTTGGACCAACAATCCTCAAGTCAACAGAGGAAAATCTACCCAAGGATTGGAGGTATGTAAATCATCATCCAATTGATCAAGTAATTGGTGATCCTTCACAAGGGGTAAGAACTCGCTCTTCCATTAGAAATATTTGCAATTTTGTAGCTTATTTGTCTCAAGAAGAACCTAAGACATTTATAGAAGCTGAAAAAGATAATAATTGGATAATTGCAATGCAGGAAGAGATAAATCAATTTGAAAGAAACAATGTTTGGGAACTAGTTCCAAGACCTAAAGATCATTCAATTATTGGAACTAAATGGGTATATAGAAATAAAATGGATGAAAATGGTATAGTAACTAGAAATAAGGCTAGACTAGTTGCTAAAGGATATAACCAAGAGGAAGGAATAGATTTTGATGAAACTTATGCTCCCGTAGCTAGATTAGAAGCTATTAGAATGTTATTAGCCTTTGCATGCTTTAATAAATTCAAGTTGTTTCAAATGGATGTGAAAAGTGCCTTTTTAAATGGCTTTATAGAAGAAGAAGTTTATGTTGAACAACCTCTTGGATTTGAAAATCCTAGTCTTCCAAATCATGTTTATAAACTTTCTAAAGCTCTATATGGGTTGAAGCAAGCTCCAAGGGCATGGTATGAAAGACTAAGTAAATTCTTGATTGATAATGAATTTGTAAGAGGAAGAATAGATACAACTCTCTTCACAAAAACTCACAAAAATGACACTTTGATAGTTCAAATATATGTTGATGATATTATATTTGGTGCTACTAATGAATCTATGTGTCAAGAGTTTGCAAAGTGCATGCAAGGTGAATTTGAAATGAGCATGATGGGAGAACTTACCTACTTCCTTGGACTGCAAATCAAGCAACTAAAATGAGGTATCTTCATCAATCAACAAAAGTACATCAAAGATCTACTAAAGAGGTTCGGGATGGAAAGCTCAAAGCCAATTGGAACGCCTATGAGCACAACCACCAAACTTGATCTTGATGAAGGAGGTAAAACTGTAGATTCTAAATATTATAGAAGCATGATAGGTGCTTTACTGTACTTGACTGCAAGTAGACCTGATATAATGTTCAGTGTATGCATGTGCGCTAGATTTCAATCTAATCCTAAGGAATCACATGTAGTTGCAGTAAAAAGAATCCTTAGATATCTACAAGGGACCCAGACCATAGGATTATGGTATTCTAGAGAATCATCTTTTGAGCTAGTAGGATATACGGATGCTGATTTTGCTGGATGTAGGTTAGATAGAAAAAGCACAAGTGGAACATGCCAATTCTTAGGTGCTATGTTAACTTCTTGGTTTTCCAAGAAGCAAAATTCAGTTGCGCTATCAACCGCTGAGGCGGAATATGTAGCAGCTGGCAGTTGTTGTGCCCAAGTACAATGGATGAAACAACAACTAGAAGACTATGGCATGAGTCTCAAAAATATTCCTATATTTTGTGATAATACTAGTGCCATCAACCTAACCAAAAATCCTATTCAGCACTCTAGAACCAAGCATATAGAGATTAGACATCATTTCTTAAGAGACCATGCTCAAAAAGGTGATATAAGATTAGAATTTATACCTTCAGAAGATCAAATAGCTGATATTCTTACAAAACCCTTAAGTGAAGCTAGTTTTTGTAAGATTAGAAAGTTGATGGGATTGCTTGATTTTGATAAATTGAATGTTTGATTGCATCTCATTTCATCATTTGCATGTTTGACATTGAGTGATAGAGTATTAATCCATGTTTAACTATTCCCTTCACTCAAAAATGTCATAGATAAACAAAATCGTGCTAAAAATTCAGGACTGGAAATTTTACTCAGGATCCAGTCGACTGGTAAATGCTCTCCAGTCGACTGGTAAGTCTCTGCCTGTGTTTCCAGTCGACTGGTAAGTTTAATCCAGTCGACTGGTAACTCTCTGTCAAAACTTCCAGACGACTGTTAAGTCTTCTCCAGTCGTCTATAAGATCAAATCCTGCTTGGAGCCAAATTTTTTTTAATACCCCTTGTCCTCCAGTCGACTGGTAAAGATAGCCCAGTCGACTGGTATCTCTCTGTCAGTTGACCCAGTCGACTGGTACGTTTACCCAGTCGACTGGTAAAGAAACTGTTCATCTTTTCAAAGGGACCCAATCGACTGGTAAATCGACCCCAGTCGACTAGTATCGCGATTCTATAAAAAGGACTGTTCATTTTCGCCATTTTTACGCCATTTTCAAAGAGCCCAAGCTTTCTCTCTCTAGAAAAATTCATCTTTTTGATCTAAAAACCATCCAAATCCCTTCTAAACACACCGATCTACTCATTCCTAAAGATATTTTTAACTTTCTACGGTTAAAATCTCTCATTTTTACCAAATTTCCTTTTTCCAAAAAACTTCAAATTTCTCGAAAATGAGTGACAAAATCCGTATAAAACTCACAACAAGTGGACCTAATGCGCCCAAAAAGCCAAGGTCTTCAAAACCTTCGGCTTCGGAGTCGAAAGGGAAGGGAGTAGCAGGGTTATCCAGTAAGGAGCCAAGAACAGAGTTGGAGCAGGCTCTGTTTTACAGCCCAGCGGCTCATAAGAGGTATAACTCTATAATCCGTCACAAGAAAATCATGACGGGTAGAGTCGTTGATTTCGACTCCATTCGTCATGGTAATTTTGATATTCTACCAGCCTTTGAGGCAATAAATCTGACCCCACTGGTCAGAATTCATGAAAAATATTACCCACGACTGATTCACCAGTTCTATGCGAACTTGGTGAAACCTAGTCCTCTGGCTCTGAGATTCAGAACTAGAGTTAGCGGTGTGGAGTTTGAGGTCAACACTGACCTCTTGATGAGCATTCTGAGAATCCCTATAAGGGGGGTTCAATGGAGTCTGGATGGATGGCCAGACAACTTTGAAGTTGAGGAGGCCTGTCGGATAGTCAATGGCGACCCTAACTATGTGTACAGACCCACTACATTTCACACATGTAGTGACTTGCCCCTCGACTCAAAGATGTTTCAATTAATTGTCAGTTGGACCATCCACCCGAGACTCGGGAGTCGAGGGTATCTATCTAAAATAGATACGGTATTGATTTGGTGCCTAAAATCTGGGCATCACTTCAATATATATCCTCTGCTGCTCGCCAACATGATAAACGGTGAAGCAAACGACTCCGGGTGTCTTCCTTATGGGATGCTCATTACGCTCATCCTCCAGCACTTCCGGGTACCTTTGCCTGCCTCTGAGGCTCAGGATATCGGATTGACGGATATCATCAACATCTCATCTCTGAAGAAGATGGGATGTACTGTTCGTGAAGGGTTTCTCTATCCAAAGGCCGGAAAGCGCCTAAGGATTCGAGAGGATGCGAGTGACAGTGATGAGGATGCTGATACAGCTGCTGAGATGGAGACAGATACCCGAGCACCTCCCATTGGTGGCTCGAGTATTGGTCAGACTGGATATGGTGACATCCTACGAGCTATCACGAGTCTTCAGATGACGATGGAGTCCGGTTTTCAGTCCATGCAGTCCGATTATCAGAGGCTGAGCTCCTCCATAGACCACCTACGGGATGACTTCGAGTTACATCGAGAGCACACCAAGGGTTCCCTAGCTGAGATTAGGGAACTTCTTCGTGACAGCTCGGACTCTCCCGCACCATGAGTCTCTTTCTTTTATCCGTTCTTAGCGCTTTTCCAGTTTTTGTCACATAGCACGGACATCTTATGTCTGTTTTTTTCTTAGTTATAGCTCTATGAGGCCCTACTTGTATTGACTTTTTCTCTATGATGATGTAATACTATTAGCCATATTTCTTGCATTTATTTACGCTATTTGTGATATGTTAGAACTGTTTTAAATATCTGTTTGGTCACTAAAACTGCTATAAAATACTTATATGCTTGAAAAACTTCCGGTTCTTCCCGGAAAGGCTTCTGAAATTCGAAAGAAGCCACATCTTCGCATACATCTTTGTATTCTTATAACCTATTTGACTGTATTGGCTAAGTAGCTTATTTTTTATGTTATGCCCCATTTGGTTGCTGTTGTCAAAACGGGGGAGAAAAATGAGAAAAACGAGAAAATCTAAGTAAAACGCAACCAATGCATAGATTTAGGGGGAGCATTGCTCCATATCTGTGTAAAAATGTTTATTGATTGGTTGAGTTTAATTCTAGATTGGTTGAAAGAAATATAAACTGTGTTTGCTTGTTTACAGGGTGGTTTTACTCGAAAAACAGAGGAGACTCTGTCCAAATTTTTGTAAAATCTTAACACTTAGTTTTTAAAACTGTTTTTACATTATTAGTTTTGTCATCATCAAAAAGGGGGAGATTGTTGACCCTCGCCCGTATTTTAATGATGGCAAAACACAACTGTTATTTAACTAACATGTTTAAACTAAGTTGTATTAAGGATCAAACACATTCAACCAAGGAACAAAGTGCAAAAACTCGAACCAAATCAAGTATCAAGTGAAGACTGAAGATCTAGTATAGGTCTTAAGGTTTAGAACCAATGTAAGTCTCACTCATACATTGTATTAGCTTGTTCAATGGCTCAAACACAAAAGTTTTTCTAAAACCATTATTTTTAAATGTTTTTAATGAAAAACAGAAGAAAAACTGGGTTGGAAGACAACCCAGTCGACTGGGTACATATACCAGTCGACTGGTATATGGGTCAGAAGGTACCCAGTCGACTGGATGAATTAACCCAGTCGACTGGTACTTTGACCAGTAATTTCCCAGTCGACTGGATGAATCAACCCAGTCGACTGGTAAAATGGACAGAAAGTCCCCAGTCGCCTAGATACCCAGAAGGTCTGAAAATGTATATTTTTCAAGTGAACCCAGTCGACTGGTATTGCAACCCAGTCGACTGGTAGTTCAAAAATATGACCGTTGGACTCCAAATCTGAACGTTTTAAAGTAAATCTTTTTCAAATTAAAGTCCAAAACGGCCATATTAATTGATTGCTATATAAACCCATTCAACAAAGTATTGAAAAACTAGAAGCATATATTCAAAAAGAGTTGATCTCATATAATCAAGTTTTTATACTCTTGAAACACAAAAAGCTTTGAAATAATCTTATTGAGCCATTTCTTCAAGCTTTACTTTGAAAGAGAGACATTTCTGTTGTAATAAGCTTTCATTTGTTGTCTCTCTACCTTTTACTTTACACCATCTTTGTAAAGGGATTACTTCCGAGAGGAAGGGGAAACTTCCGAAAGGAAGGGGATTTTTCGGTTTAAGAAATTCCTGTAAATTTCTTGTGTACGGTTTGTGCAACACCCGGCTAAGTTGTGCGACTAAGTTTTCTTAGTGGATTACTTCAAGGTGTTCCTTGAAGAGAGTGGACGTAGGGTCGGAACGAATCCGATATTGCTGAACCACTATAACTGTGTTTGCATCCTCTTTCCTTAAACTCTTTATTTACAGCTTTTTACTTGTATTAATTATTTGTTGCTTATCAGTTTTTATAAACTTGTATAAATTCCGCAAAAGTTTTTAAAAACCCAATTCACCCCCCCTCTTGGGTTGAAACCTCGAGCTACAATAACCATCTTTCCCTACTTTTGTCTCCTCACCTCCTAGTCTGACTTAAGCATTGGAGGGTCCTCCGCGAAGTAAAACACTCTAGATCAGCTTTTTTTCAATTACCTTGGATCCAACTAAGATCAAACTAATCCAAACCAAAATACGCCCAAGTGAACCAAACCAGACTCGACTCTAACAACCTAGCCGATCTGACTCATGAAGACCCGACCTATTTTCAACATCAATAGAATTGGTCCAATCCTTGAGAAACGTATAAATCTTATCTGTTGAAAAATATCGTTTGAGAAAAACACGACGAGACAATGAAGTATTGTCTAGACAACCTTTGAGGTTAACCAATTCAAGTTTCTATCACCACCACCTCTGAAGGGAAGGCAAAACTATCATCGTGCCTTAGGAAATCACAATCAACCCTAGGTAAATAAAGAGTGAGCCCCACCCAATCAACAAGCTGGATCACATTCAAACCAAATGATCCAACAAGAAGCTATTGAGACAGATCTTGATGCTCTTGTCAGCAAAGCCAAATATATTGCTCTTCAGGATCAATTTAAGGAGTTAGTTACATCTTTTAGCTAGTCCAAACTAAGCGGAACCAGGCACCACCAGTCCTTGGTCTGAATTGTCAACACCATCTGAAAGACCACTGAAGTGGTACCCAAGAACTTGAACATTAGACCCGATGAGGTGAGCACATGTAAGAGTCACAATACACTTAAGCGATCCAAAAGCCGAGGGTATCCTCTAGAAAAGGATGAACCGAGTCTGCGAAGCCCTCGATGCATAGTCTGAGACAACGAGTCCGTCTCAAACACTTATCCATCCAAGAAACAGCAAGAAAAAGATAAGTCTAAGGTGAGCAAGTAGCTGAAAGAAATGAACGAACGTATTGGGCTCGGCATAAAATCCATTTGAGGAAATATCCTCGACAAAATCAAACATGTA
Organism: Bretschneidera sinensis; assembly: GCA_023935145.1. Lineage (NCBI taxonomy): Eukaryota > Viridiplantae > Streptophyta > Magnoliopsida > Brassicales > Akaniaceae > Bretschneidera > Bretschneidera sinensis. The sequence goes on from CM043704.1 coordinate 5,039,970, forward strand.
GGCAACCCCTTCTCCTAAGATCCCATGGATGAAAAAATGCCTTCAATTTTCAAAATGTCTCACATAAGGCCTTATACGAAAAAGATATGTCCTATAGACCACTAAGAGACTTTTAAGTCCCTAATGTTCCTTCATGGCCACTCAGAGGTAGCTATATGTCATGAATTTCCAATAACACTATGATAGACATCGAGAACATAGTTATCTTGGTTGTCTTTCTGATCTATAAGATCGTTTAACAAGCTCAACAAATAGTTTGCTATGCATTTCTTTAATAGATGACGTCCCAAAAGGACTTTTGAGAGCTTGTTAAGCATAACTCAGCATATGAAGGAGACCCTTCATGACTACATCTCATGATTCACTTTGTTCATGGTGCAAGTAAGGGATCTAGATGAAAAGGTAGTAATATTTGTCTTTATTCAATAGCCTCAAGGCCTCTAATTTTAACCATTACCTCTCTAGAAACTCGCTACACACCATGCCGACCCTTCTAGCCAAAGTAGACTAGTTTGTAATCGTAGAGGAAGACAAAGCCTTATGTAAATGGAGAGAGAAAGCCTTGAATAGTAGGAAAAAGAAAGATCTCAAGGAGTACAAGCCAAAGGGTGATCAAAGGAAAAGGGGCTAAAATGATATCTAAAGCGATGAAAAGTCATCACTTTCTATGGGGACTTACACTCTTCTCAATACCTCGAGGACTGATCTCCTAATAAAAATAGCAAATAATTAAATTATCAAGTGGCCTACTAAGATCAAGGCACCCATTGAAAAATGAGATATGAGTTGTTTTTGTCATTTCCACAAGGACCACAGGTATGACATAAATGAATGCAGACATCTGAAGGACGAAATCGAAGGCTTAATACAAAGATTATATTTGAGTACCTTCCTGGTCATAGACCTTCCCTCCTCATACAATGCAATCCTTGGGTGACTAGGAATGAACGCCATGCAAGCAATAGTCTCAATGTACCACTACTTGAAGATGAAGTTCTTAACAGAAAATGGCACAAGAAAGGTTAAGGGTAATCAAGCTGCAACCCAGATTTGTTACTTAGCCTTCCTCAAAGGGAAAGAGAAAGCTAGTGTCCATTAAATAAAAAACATAAGCGATTACTCTAAAACCCCAAAGGGAACACTTATAGATGAGTTAATAATAGTGCCCTTCTTAGAAGATGAGCTAAAAAAAGGGGTATAGATCAGCTCAGGATGGATGTAAACCAACTTAGAGTCGAGTGACAAATGTAAGGATTGTTATTACATGAATCAAATAAATTTACTTTATATTTTTCTGTGTTTATTATTTTCAACCAATTAAAATTCACTAAGTCTGAAAGAGCAACTACACATGAAGACTCTACTTCGGACATCCACTATAATTAAGGATAGAAGTGAAGCATCCAAATAGACTTCACCTCGGACACCTTTAACATCCGAGGCAAAAAATGGAGTACCAAAAATCATAGACCAAGTCGACCTCAAAACCAAGCTGAGGGCCCATGAAGGCACCCCAGCTTAATGGCATTATGTCCTGGACATCATACTGAAGTGCCTCAAGGGTCACTACTCACTTTAGTTCAGGACAAAAAAAAAAAAAAAAACTAAAGACCGAAGTGAAGACCCTAAAACCGAGCTCACCCTGAAGAACTTAAAACCCGAGAAAAGAAGTTGAGGTTTTAGAAAGAGAAACCCTAACTCAGGCATAAACACATAACACTTAGTGGGATCTATTTCAACACACTAAGTATCAGCGCCCGAGATCACACCTTAGATCACAAAGACCTAAGGAAAAATTGAGATTCCCAAAGAGAGAAGTCTCAACCTAGGCATAAGACCGGAAAAAGTTTGAAACCCCAAGAAAAGAGGTTTAACGGTCATTGAGATAAGAATGCTAAATGTTAAACTTGTATCTACACTGATAAAAGAAGTAAACACAAATGTTCATTTTATTAAAAATAAAATAAAAATTAGCTGTACAAATGAAGACTTCTAGGCCAAGCACAAAAAAAAAAAAACAAAGAGAAAAATCCTAAGTCTGTTCGTCCTACTCGTTGCTATCCCCAGCATACTCTGCTATGACCTGGATATCAGAACCAGTGACACTGATCATAGCCTCCTGAGGGTAAGACTAAGTGCTATCATCCCCAACAATAGCATCGCTTGCACAATGTCCCCAAGTCTTTAGAGAGAAGGTGATGTTTGGTAGAGTGATGCACACCTGGTTCAGGTCTAGCTGATGACATATCTTGGCCACCTCTACCTTGGCTTGATTAAACACCGTAGTGTACTCATCAAAGGCCTTCTTATAAACTAAGTTTTCGAAGGCCGAAGACTGCCTAAACTCCTTTATGGCCATCTCCTTAGACCTGGCTAACTTAGCTTTGAGTCTCTCTATCACAGCATCAGCAGACTCGAGCTTCGTGGTTAAAACCTGAACATCACTCCTCCTTTAGCTAAAAAATCCACTCAACCCAGAAGCATAGCTAAGTCTTCAAATCGTTCATTTTCTTCACAAAACAGCCAGCCTCGGCCACCAATTTAGGATAGATAAAACATGCCCACCTATGGAAATCAAGCAATAAGGTTTGATAGTAATGAAATGGTTGAAAATAATTCTATATATGGGAAGAAGTATACCTTCTACATAGACTGGCTCATGATCCCGACCATGAACTTCGGAGGATAGTTAATGATCTCACCCTTATCTTTGGGGAAGATAAACACTCAGATCAACAAACGCTGAGTTAGAAAGAAGAGTAAACCAACTATCTCAAAAAACCTATGGGGTTGAACTGTTGCTGTTGTCACCATGGGGAACAGGACAAACCCCTTTCCCAATGCTTGGTGTGGATGAAGCATAAACAACATACTAAGGTCGATCCCTTGGAGTTGAACTACTATATTTTCTAGGCCAATTACTTTGACTGGAAGAAGGAAGATGAGGAGAAGGAACCTAAGAATCTGATTAAGAAGGGACTTCTATCTTGCAGCCGCCAGTTAGAGAAGACAATTTCTATCTACAACCATGTCTGTAAAAAGAAGAAGACATGTTAATACCATAAAGATAAAAGAGCCAAAATATAAAGCAACTAATAAAAATGAAAACAAAAACTTTTCTAAGTATAAAGTAACTACGAGGAATAGCCTAACTTAAACTATACTGAACGAGGACATCCTCCTTTAGCAACTCAGAGGCATAATCTAGGTTTACGGACATAGTGTTGATTATATCTTCCTTAGACATAGTCATTGGAGGAAGATCCCTCTAAGTTTCGAAGATATCTTTTTCCCATTCCCTCCTAATAGGAAAAAGGCTCCTCATGTCGAACATTAAAATACCTCGTCTTCCATATATGGATAGACGAAGGGTTCTCGATTATATCTCCATGCCAACCTATGGAGATAATATTTACCAATTGGTGTCCTAAAACTTCTTAATAACTTTAAAACTTTTGGAACAAGTTCATTAAAAAAAAGATACATTCTTAGCATGCCTCTGATGACAAATGAAGAAGCTAATAATCATCTTCATTAGATTCAGAGGTAGCTAGTTAGGAGTGATGAAACATTCTCTTGAAGAAATCCTCTTAAAAACACATCTCGTAAGGTGACCCACCATTGATCGAGCTACATGCCCCCTCCTCGGAGGTAAGGAGCCAACTCCCAAACTCATTAAGAATATAGTATTTATGACCAAAAATAGAAAAAAAGACTTCAGTGACATAACACATATATAAGACCCTGCTGCATAATGGAAACTATCGTGGTGCTATGACATTTCAGTACATACCTCTTCCAAAAAAGAGAAATAATCTCAATAACTAAATTGGGATCTACATTATCCTCCTCAAACCTATGACTCACACCCTCACTAGATGAGGTCCTTTCAGGAGAAGATACCTTGGTATCGGAGAAGAGACAGACCTCTTTATACTCATTAGAAATACCAGACAAGTATGAAAATGGAAAGAAATTAGAGCTGTTACTGAAAAAGAAGCAAAAGATAGCAAGTGACTTGACCAAGGAGAGTACCACCGGAGGGCGAGGAGCTTGAAAAGAAAAGACGAGGAGCTTTGAAGGTAGAGAATGAGCTCTGACTAGGATAAGGAGCTCTGAAGGCAGAGGACAATCTCTAAGGAATTAGGATGAAGAGCTCCTACAGTAGAGGATGAGGAGCTCCGAAGGTAGATGATGAGGAGCTCTAATTTAGAGGATGAGGAGGCCCTGAGTGAGGAATATTTGAAGAAATGAAATTGTGAGGATTAAGCCACCCCCTCACCCTACTTATATAAAACTTTATTTTACTTGAAGAACATAAAAGACACTTAAAGCATTGTAATAGTCAGTGCAAGGGTCATATCTGAATGTGCAAAGAGCTCCTCGAGAAGTGCAAAGGTCATATCATAATTAATGTGTACACATGATAAGAGTAAAACCTAGAAGAACACACAAGACCAAGTGTGCAAGCACCTCACACCTCGTCTGGGTCCAAAAAATGAGGTAATTCGTGTAACGCAAAAAACCACCTCGAACTCTACTAGGCCGAGGATCGAGGTGGGTCACAATAAAAATTTCACATTTCAAAGTTAAAATCCACCTTGTATCCTCGTGGTTCAAGGTTTGAGGTTGATGAGAAAAGTTAAAGACCACCTTGTACCCTTGTGGTCCGATGTGGATGAGCAAAGTTGAAGACCACTTCGTACCTAAGCCAAGTAAATGTCTGAGGTGGATGGAAAAGTCTCAAGAACACCTCAAACCCAAGCAAGTCTAGGACCAAGGTGAATTGTCAAAATTAGCCAAGTCTCAAGACCACGTCAAACCTAAGCAAGCCATTGATAAAGGTGGATTGCCAAATACCTAAACCAATTCGAACTTAAGATAAGCCAATGACCGAGGTTGCTTACTAAACCTCAAGATCACTTTGGACCCAAACAAGATGAGGTCTTAGGTAGGTAACCAAAATGAAGGCCACTTCGGACCCACCCGAGATGAGGACTGAGGTGGATCATCTGAAATGGTACCCACTATAAAATATCCAAACATTCACTCCTCTACTAATTTAGACCTAAATCCACCTCTAAAAGAGTGGGAAGCATATAATGTTGGTCAAATATACCCTCCTATCAAAAAGTGACACTTAGCAATCCCAAGAGTAAAATGGTAATCTTATCCATCTCAAGTCCAATAAATAACGGTCCCCTGAATGGTAATTCATTTATAAGCATCTTTCACTACTTTTCTCTCCTTACCTCCTACTATGACTTAAGCATCAGAGAGCCCTACCTAGAGTAAAACACTCCGAGTCCGCTTCCTTTTCAAGTACCTTAGATCTAGCATAGATCAGACCAATCTGAACCAGTATACACCCAAGTGAAACAGACCAGACCCGATTTCAACAACTGACCCGATCTGACTCGAGTAAATCCGACCTATTTTCAGCATCAACAACATCAATTTAAAGATGCAACAAAAGACGACTATATTTCCTTTTATGGGTATAATGTGTTTCATTAATTCTTATTTCATCTAATTTCAATTTCTAATTAATCCCACATAATGGTCAATTGAATGTCATTGGTTGTTTTGACTTTGCAAGCTCGTGTAGCATTTTAAATAGGGACTGTAACGCGACATAACAATCATTATTTTTCAATAATGATAATCTTCATTACTACTATCAACTAGTATTGCTCTGTGAAGGCATTCACAGTCATTGTCGCTATTATTCTTTATCGCAATGATAGTGGACCGCGATGATTGATTTTCATTCTCCATAACAGTTTACTAATAAAATTATTTTTTTATTTTCTTTTTAAATATATGATCAAATACTCAATTTATTTCAACTCAAAATCAACCACTCAAGCCACATAATTCAATATATTTTAATCTATAATTAAGCACTGAAGCCACACAATCAATATATTTCAGGTCAAAATCAGAGTGAATTGTGTGAAGTTGAAAAAAAATCACAACTGCAATGCAATCTACATTTCATCACTTGCAATATCTCCAACTGTAGTAAAAACTACGTGATTGAATTTGCCACAGTAACCACAATTTAAAACAATGAACTTGTGTCTAAATTATGTAATACTTCCATGAATTACATTACATGTAGTTGTAGTTTCAAACTGTGGGCAAACAAAAATATTGAAAACATGAAAGGAAGTAAGTTGACCAATGTCTATAACACCCACATAAAAAGTTTGGTGCATTTTTGTAAATTTTCATGCAATTAGAGTTTTCACATATGCATTACATCAATTATGATTAAAAAAAGAATAAATTTTGAGCATAATTATGGGTTTTCATTGACTTTATATATATATATATATATATATATATATATATATATATATATATATATATATATAATTTTGTTATGAGTAATTGGAAAAGCAAAAAAAAAGTTAAAAGATGGTTGAAGCCTAACCACTTTTATTTGCTCTTAGCTCAAAGCCTATGAAGAAAAAAATAAAAAGAATTAAAAAGAAAACTTTAATCTTTCTTATTCGACTCATCTGATAGGGGACTTTGACACCTCTTTAATTTCTGCCAACCTAATGCTCCAAAGAGCCAAGAACTCAGTTTGTCATATAATGGTAAAGACTCATCCCCTTGTCTCTATTCTTTTCCCTCACTCTCACATGTCTAATTTGTTTGTCCATTCAATGTTACCACACCCAGATCGTGGGTTCTTCTACAAATCGAGTTGTGGTTGCTACATCCTTTGATCTTGGGTAATTATTTATTTAAATTAATTCTAAATTCTAGATTTGAGTGTTGTATATTGATACGAATATAATTAGAAGTAGTAGAGCAATATAATTGAATAAGAGTTTAGCTAGTTATTAGTAGAATTAGTTGGTGAAGTAGTTTGTTAGTTAGGATTGGTAGTTGGTTAACTCTTGTAATCATTTCTTAGCCTATATAAGGCACTGTACACTCATTTTTAGAATCAATGAAGAATAAAGAAACCTTTTAGTTTTACAATTTCTCTTCTCTCTCTATTTTCTTAGGGATTTGGTCACTAGCCATTAATTAGTGACAATTTTCTTCATCTTCCATACAATTTACCATCAAAATCCATCTTTATCCCCATTACCACCAAGAATCATCATCTAAACAAAATTCTAGTTCGTAACATTTCGTGCTTTCATTGAGAAAGAATGAAAAGTCTAGCATATAACAAAAAGACTGGTAAGACTTTTGCAATTGGCAATTGGGTACTATTCAAACTACAACCTTATTGACAACATACAGTGGCTTTGAGAGTATATCAAAAGCTTAGCAAAAGATTCTTTGGTCCTTATAAGATACTAGAAAGAATTGGGTCTGTTGCATATAAATTGGAATTACTAGTTACAAGCAAGGTTCATCTTGTATTCCATATCTCTTTATTAAAGGAATATCATGGGCCTCCTCCTCAATAGATGTTGCCATTACCTACTCGCATCTACAAATAGTCAGTACTATCTCATTTAGAAATTTTAGACAACAAACAAACTTGGGTTAATGGATAGATAATGAAAGAATTACTAGTTCAATGGGAAGGATTAACTATTGAAAACACCTCTTAGGAAGACATTAATACCTTAAAGGCTTCTTTTCCCTAGTTTGACCTTGAAGGTAAGGTCAATTTGGGAGGGCCATGTAACGATACATATATTAGGCAAGGAGGAGCAAAAAGATAATTTAGCAAAAACTAGAATCAGTCAAAGTTAGCTCCAACACTACTGATGCAACAAGAATAACCAAAGGTAGTGTCAAGTGGAGCTACACAACAGCTGCAATCACACCTAGAAGATCACTAAGACAAAGACAGTAACCTGGATGGCTTAAGGACTATACTTGATAAAAAAAAAAGACAAAGAGGAGAAGAACAAGCACAAAAATTTAAGAGGGAAAGTTAGTTAGAGGACAATTAGCATTGTAACAAAATTAGTTATAGAGTTAGTTATTGTGTTAGTTGTATTAGCTGTAATTGTCATATGATTATGAAGAAGTTAGTAATCTAATGGAGTATAAATAGCTTATAACATTCATTTACAAGATTCAAGTAATAAGAAACAAGTCTATTTTCTCTCTAAAAACTTATTTTCTCTTCTCCCTCTCTTAAATTCACGTTTAGGATCTTGAACCTATCAAGATCATGTTACGAACTAGATTTTGAGTGGGAGATAATTCTTGGTAGTAATGGAGATTACAATGAATTTTGATGGTGAATTGTATAGAAGATGATGATAATTGGCATTGATTAATGGCTAGTGACCAAACCCCTAAGAAAATAGAGAGAGATAAGAGAAATTGTAAAACTAAAAGGTTTCTTTATTCTTCATTTATTCTATAAATGAGTGTACAATGCCTTATATATACTATGAAATGATTACAAGGATTAACCAACTACCAATCCTAACTAACTAACTACTTAACCAACTAATTCTACTCATAACTAGCTAATATCTTATTCAATTAAATTTCTCTACTACTTCTAATTATATTTGTATCATTCTTATGCCCATTAAAAAAAACATTGTCCTCAAGGTTTAAGTAATTCACTCATTAGGAACCTCATCATCAACACCATTAGCTAATATCATGAGATCCAATGACATTAGGCTCTTTTCATAGTCCATAAATCTTGCCACTCCAAAATAACCAAACCATACATGGAGTTGTTGCTCATCATATAATGGCCACATGGCTATAAGTTCACCAAACCTTAGGCTCTCCACTATAGAATGCATGACATACCCATGATTTTTGCTCAAGTTATCTTTTGTGGGTCAAGAAAACAACTATTTACTATAGGTAGCATCTAAAAGTGGACCACAAGAAAGACATCAAATTGCACCATAATCAAAAAACTTGACATTGTAGGCTTGAAATATCCTTGGAATAAAAGGATAGGCTTTTCTATAGAAGTGCCTCACATTGTCTTCCTGTCCAAAACACCAATCCTATTGATAACATTTTTTTTTCATCTTTTCCTTTGTTGTCCTTTTCTTTCTTACCCGTATGCTCATCATCCATAACCTCTTACAGAAATTTGATACTATTTTTCAAACCCTCACTTAACTACGTCTCTCTAGACCATTACGCCACAATATACATCTGGTACTTGGTAGCAACCTTTTAAATGTCAAGCTCTACAGGAATATCTCGCATGAATGGTGTGTCCAAAAGAAAAAAATCATACTTTATTGGATACAGTCTGATCAATAATGAGTTATATTGATCTTCCAATTTCATTCTAGGGCTATGCCTTAAAAACTGTCGTGTATTTGTTAAATAAAGTTTCTTTTAAGTTTGTACCTAAGATACCATATGAGATGTGGAATGGTAGAAAACCTAGTCTTAAGCATGTTAAGATTTAGGGTTGTCCTGATTATGTGAAACGATTAGTTGTAGACAAGTTAGAATTGAGGTTTGATAAGTGTAGATTTGTGGGATATCTCAAAAAAAGTTCAAGATATTACTTTTATATCCCTTATGAGCAAAATGAGTTTGTCTCAAAATTTGCTACCTTCCTAGAGAAAGAGTTTGTTCTAGAAGGTAGTAGTGGGAGTAAAATAGAACTTAATGAGTGTCCCAAGAACTAGAAATCAACAATGATCAACCTCATGAGCCTATTGTAATAGAGTCTCCTATCACATAACCTCTTGGTAGATCATATAGGATACCTACAGCACCAAAGAGATACAAATATGTCATCGAGGGTAAGTAGAGATGTGCCTTATTGGGCATAAGGATCCTATGAACTATAATTAAGTGATTTCAGAATTCAATTCGGAAAAATGGCTTGAAGGCATGAAATCTGAAATGGAATCAATGTATTATAACCAAGTTTGGAACTTATTGACCCTCCTGAAGTTATTGTACCCATTGGTTGCAAATTGGTCTATAAAAGAAAGTTGGGTGTCGATTTAAAGGTAGAGACCTTTAAGGCAAAGCTGGTAGCAAAAGGTTACAAACAAAGATATGGAGTTGACTTTGATGAAATATTTTCTCTTGTAGCCATACTTAAGTCCATAACGATCTTGCTTGCAATAGTTGCACACTATGATAATTAGATAGTGCAAATGGATGTTAAAACCACCTTCCCCAATGGTAACATATAGGAAAATATATACATGGAGCACCTAGAGGAATTTTCATCTGTGGTAGTGGCCACAAAGTATGGGACTTATTATACTTTGATACTATTTAATATGGTTCTATTCATGGATCATTAATTGATAGTAATTGGGTATAATGGTTTTCATATGGATCACACTGATAAAGTTCACACTGTCTGATAGTCACGATATGCTACTAGGTGTCACTCGTGATTGTAGAAGCCCTGAGAATTAATTTAATGGATAATTAATTAATTCTTATAAAAAGGATAATCAAAAGTAGTTTTGATTCAAAATAAATTAGGAGTTCTAATTAATTGAAAAGAGTTTCAAATGCAATTACATAAAAGTTATGCCTACAACCAAATTAGTTTACTTTCAACCTAAAGGGTCACACAAAAAAGGGGTAATGTGTAATTAAAAAATAACTATAGAGGTCTAGTTTGTAATTAATGGTTAGTTTTTCTTAAAGCTTACACTATAAATAGTTTATGAGTGTGTATAAATTAGCTTCCACATATTCTACACACAAGTTTCTTTTAGGGATTAGCTCTTTTTTTTCACAAAAGAGGGAGAGCTAATTAAGAGAAAAATCATAATTCAGGATTTGTCTTGTGTGAACGATATTTAGAGATCACATAGTTTTGTGATTGTTGTAAATTCAAGAACGTACGAGTTTGGATTCGAACGTGTTGGAGAATTCGACTACAACAATTCAGGGAGTCAAGAACTCAGCGAATCAATGGTAATGATTCTATCCTTGAATGTTTTTGTTCAATAGATGTTCAATGTAAATCATAAAGTGATTCGAGTTTAGAGGAATTAACAAAAAATTTTAAATTTCTACTGCGTTTTGTACATTGATTTTCTTCAACACATAGGTTAAATGTGTCAATGTTTGGACCCAAATAGAAGAGTTAAATATGTCAATGTTTGGACCCAGACATGGGGGCTTAGTTTGTCAACTATTAGACCCGAACATAGAGGTTAAATGTGTCAAATTTTTTACCAAGACACGAAGGTTAAATGTGTCACCTTTTAGACTTAGACACAAAGGTTAAATGTGTCAATGCTTGGACCAAGACACGTAGATGGGTTAAGTGTATCGACCATTGGACCTAGGCATAGGATTATTAGTGTGTAAATTATTAGGCCTATTCATCCAGCTAAGTGTGACATTGATGATTGAGTGAAATGAATGGACTGGCATTGTACGTAATTGATAATACCCTTAAAGACTGAAAATTTAAGTCTTATCATTTTATTAGTTTCAAGTCATGATAACTGTTTAAGATCTTGCAGGGTTATTTATTACTTACTAGGTTGTAGGCTCATTAGTTTTGTATAATTTTACAGATAATAAATGAATTTAGAGTCAAAACTGATTAAATGGAGTCTTAATGAAGATTTCAAGGATTTGGCTTCTTTTGTTTAAGTGAGTGGACTACCATTATTGTTCTTTAGAAGCATATGTCTAAGGAATTGTAATTTGATATTTATCAAGCTTACTTTGTCTAAGAAGGTTTAAGACCTTTGAGTCTTTGAACTATAACATTATGTAATCTTGAATGTTATCGATGATTTAGATATCACATATTAGATTTGGAAAATTTTGTCTGTGTTCAAATGATAAATTCCTCTATGATTGAAATTGATATGTAAGAATTTTATTGTAATAGAAGTAATTGATTTGTAACTGTGTTGCATTGGAAACTTTTTGCTCTGTCTACAATATTTTTAGATATTTATCTAATTATAAATCAAAAGAGAAAAGATCTAACTAACTTCTTGAACACGTTAGGGATACCTGCTATTTATTGTATAACAAAGTAGCCAAGTTTGACATGCTATACTTCTCTCTATCAACTAATTATGTATTCATCTAATTAATTCATATAATTGAACTATGTGGTGCAGATGGTAATCATGAATTAAAATAGCCCATGAGTCATGACTGGATCAACTTCTGGCTTCACCAATATATTGTAATCTTCTTTGAGCGTCGGATCAGGTGCTGCAATCTGCTCTTGGTTTTCAGCCTTGAAGTTTCCCCCTAGCCCGAGCTCGTTTTCCAAGTAATGGAACCATTCCCTATTTTGATCAACTTCTCCGAAATTTGCGCTTTCGCCAGCTTCCGTTTGTTGTTGTAGTTGAACTTGATTATATTGGAATGATCCTTCTAAACCATCTAACATGCTCCAGAAATCGATATCTGGCTCGAAAGGGAACATATCTAGCATGTTATCTGGGTTGTCTGGTTTATTCACCTCCTGTAATGTGTCATAAACCTTATCAGGTCCACTCAATTCAAGCAATGACTTCCCAACTTGATGAGGATGATCTTCTGGATATTTGACACACATTTGACTTGAATTTGTGGCATTTGAATTATTGGAAGAGATCGAAGAACTTGATAATTCTTTTGGCTCCTTTGCTCGCAAATCTTCTGATACTGTCATATTGACTGAATGGTGAGGCTTTTTGGTCGTGGATCCTTCATCAAATTGAAGATGATCAAGTCCAGTATTTTCTTTGCCACATGATAATAATGTGCTAGATGAAGAGGAGGATGAAGAGGTTATTGAGGATTCCTTCGATCTGTCGACCACACGATCAAGAGTGCCAATTTCCAGAGCCAATCTTTTCTTCAGATGGGTGTTCCATACATTTTTTATCTCATTGTCTGTTCTTCCAGGCAAATATGAAGTAATTTTGGACCATCTGATGAGAATTTATTCATTATAATGTGTCAAGAAAAATATTGTATTTAATCAACAGAAAATGCCCAAAATTGACGTTGGTTTAACGTTGAGTAAAGAATTTACTTGTTTCCCAAAGTTTCGTGTAGCTTCATTATAGTGTCTTCTTCCTCTTTAGTGAAGTTCCCTCGCTTCACGTCCGGCCTTAAGTAATTAATCCATCTCAAACGGCAACTTTTCCCACATCGGGACAGCCCTAGAAATTAATTAAACGTTCGACAAGTTAATTAAATTTGAAAATTAGCATCTTCAATGGAAATTAAAGTTCATTTATCATTCAGTTCCAAAATCATGCCATTAAAAGCATAAAACATTCATTTTGTGATAACTTACTTTCATTTTCATTTTTGGGAGAAGGAAGCAATCTCAACCTTGCATTTATATATTTGTAGAACTCAAATAATGCATAAATCTATGAATCAAATATAATATATTAAAGATTGATATTGCATCTGGAAATGAAAGCCAAATCCTCATTTTTCTTCCCACATTCTATAATTCTAGTTTGAATAGAATGAAATAATTGTTGAATTTGTAGTGTCAAGCATTAAAGGACGCAGATTCTAATTGCTAGCAGATGATCATGACACTTTGATATGGACCACTATTTGCTAGCTTGCCTCCTTTTAGGTGGAAACTTCCTGATGCCAGATGTGACAATTTAATGTGTTTACTGCTACATGGTTATTTTTATGATTAGGCACGTTACCAAAATGACTAAACACTTTTTTTTTTTTTTTGAAAAGGTTAATAATAGTTAAAAGAATTAAAATTTATGTTTCAGAAATGATTAACGTTAGTGACGGTTAATAACGCGTCATGCAATGCATGCGCATGATCCTCAAGCATCCATTTGTATAGTTAATAATATCATTCGTGAGTGATGCAATTGTGCTTTTTACATTTAAAATTAAAATCAAAACTTCTACTTCAACTCTTGAAGATTTTAATAAACAATGATTTTTATTTTCTAAGTTGGGGAAGAAGGTAACAAATATATATATATGCTCTAGGATTGGTTTTCCATGAAAGTTAGGAATGGCAATAAAGATGGGATTAATGTTGTGAATTGTGGTGATTTTCCCTTTTTATACAAAGACATTAATGATGCTGCACAGATTCAATGTATTAGAATCTATATGCGTCAAAACTTTTGCTTAACAATTTTATGGTCAAACTTTCAAAAAAAAATTATAGTAAAAAAGAAGACTATGAAAATAACAGTTATATCAGCCACTTTTTATGCCTCTAAAATTGTTAAAAGAAAAAAATTTGCTTTTTCACAAAAGATTGCTTTCACTGTTAGATTGAGAATTCATTAAATAGCAATACGGTAATCTGGAAACAAACTCGATCATTCTCTTTGACAGGAAATCGGCAATGAGAAAATTAATTGATGCTTGTGAAGAAAATTAGAATTACCACTCAAAACATTTTGTAAACAACATTCTTATAAACTTGGAATTTGATTTCAATGAAAGAAAGTACTAATTAATGATCAAAAAAAAAAAAATCATTCTATGGCAGAAGAAAACAATCTAAGTTTCATGTGATTGGAGGAAGAAAGTCAGAGAAAAATTAATGAACACCATGATTTTAATGGAAGACTGAGAATTCGGGGGGAGAGAGAGAAAGAGAGAGACTGACCAGCTTGTTTAGGGAGAGCCCTCCAATTATCATGTCCATGTTTCTGAATAAAAGTGATAAGCCTCAAGTCCTCTGCAGGACTCCATGGACCTCTCTTCACTTGACTCTTATCACAACATGGTGCCCTTCCTTTACCCATGTCTCCTCTCCCGTCTAAGCTTTCTCTCTTAATTTCTATTCACTCCTCAAGACACCCTTTTCTCCTTTCTCTCTCACATATTTTGGCTCTGTTTCACCACCTTTTTTCTCTATATATAGAACTTACATATAATAAAATATGGCAGAGGAAGAGAGATATTAGAGAGAGAGAGAGAGAGCTATCCAGTTAGGCTACAAGAGTCATGCCATTGAACAAAGATACCCCATGCAGCAATAAATAGAAGGAGATCCAGACAAATTTCTAAATATCTACTATAATTCCATAAAATTAATTAATTACTCATCCTCTTTTATTCCCCAACTTCAGTAAGCTAGCTTATTCTCCTGCGTATTTATCCATTTTTTAATTTGAATTGTATATGGGGACCCATCTTAGTTATATTAAGTCAACAATTGTATTATAATCATAGCCATCCATTGAGGCAAAAATGATGTCATTTACCTTATTTATGATACGATTGTTTTTAAATGCTTTGCATATATCACCAGGACTTGTGGATACTTGTATTACTTACGGAGTTTATTCTTGCAATGGCAAGCGTTACGCTTCCTTGCATTCACATCATTTTTGCCATCATCTCTGTCTTGGTGAGCACTAAAACAGGATTTCTTGCCAATTCAAGGTGATTATGGATTGTATCTGGACTGTAGTGCTTACCTTGTAAAAACCAAATTGACAAGAAATTAGGATTAAGAGTAAGTTCATATGATGAAGTAATTTTTATAAATGAGTGAGTTATCATCGATCATTTTTATGTTATTATTTTTTATTAAATCTAAGATTCAATATCTATCTCTTTATCAATCTCATCTACTTCTGAATCCAGTGTTTTATGTTATTGTTTTTTTTATTAAATATAAGATTCAATATCTATCTCTTTATCAATCTCATATATTTCTTAATCCAGTGTACTAAAGACGCATTAAAGATATGTAGTAATTGCTGGTATATAGCTCATTGTTATCCTTCAATTTATAAAGCGAATAGTTCTATTGTTTGGTTTATGTGCTTGGGTTTCTTCTTTGAAAATGAAAGATTTCAAAAGCAAGATCAATAAAAGAGAAGAAGAAATTTGGAAATAAAAAATGAGGCTATGGTGGTGACTGCTTCTTGTTTTGTTTTAGCGTGTTCAACATTGGGAATAATCTATTTTTTTATGGAGGCTTTTAGGTTCATCCCTTGATAACTGCCTCATTTGAAATTCAAAACATGGATAATGTTTATCCATCCATATTTCCTGATCAACTCTAACTGATGATCAGGTATGATCTTATCCCTTTCATTTTGGGATAAGCATTCTTTGATGTTGGTTGAGATTCCCCAATTAATAAGAGATGAACCCTTATCTTTTTAAATTCGGGATAAGATCTTCAGGTTGGCTTAGTAGCCATAACTAATATCTCCCACATGGCCAAATATTTTAGGTATGCTCTCACTATCTGTGAGATACCATATCAATGTTTTATGTACATACTCCTACTATTTATGAGATATTACGCTCCCACTATCCGTGAGATATCACAATTCTACTATTCATTAGATGTTACCCTCACATTATCTGTGAGATAACACGCTCCCACTATTCATGAGATGTGACAAAAATATTCTTTTGACTTCGATGTTCTTAAGTCTCATCAAACTAACATGTGTGATAAACTTTAATGCTGGAATGTCCTTCGTCAAGGTATCAACAATCATATCGCTAGTAGCGATATATGATACTTTAACCTCCCTTTTATCCATCACAATATCATAAATCTAATGATATTGTGTTTCAATGTGTTGACCTTTTGAGCTATTTGCTCCACTATAAATTAGTCCAATAGCCGCCTGATTATCATTTTAAATTTCTATTTGCCTCTCAATTAAATTTATATTCAAATCTATCAAAAACCATTTGATCTAGACTGCAAGAGTAGCAGCCATGCTATAGGCTACGTACTTAACTTCCTGTGTGCATCTTGCTACACATCTCTATTTCTTGCTACCCTAAGAAACTATTGCACCTCCAAAAAATGAACAAATATTCCAAAGTGGACATTCTGTCATCTTTGTCTCCTCCGAAATCTGTATCGGAGTAACCAATTACCTCAAGCATATCAGCATGATATACTAATTTAAGGTGCAAGGTAGCCCCCAGGTACTTCAATATTTTTTTAACTACTTCCAAATGATTTGGGCCATGATTACTTTGGTATCTACTGACCAAACTTACTGGATATGCTAAGTCTGGTCGAGTACATAACATGACATACATCAAGCTTCCAACTGCTTAAGAATATGGTACTTATAAAGACTTTTGTCCCTCTCTATAACATTGGTCTTTAAACAATATGTTCCCCATTACCAATGGTGTTGGTGTTGGATTGTAATTCTGCATTCCAAATTTCTTAAGGACTTAAAGAAAGTATTTTTCTTGATTTAAGCTCAATGTTTTAGATTTTCTATCCCTCGGGATTTGTATTCCTAGAACATATAATGCTTCACTTATATCTTTCATCTAAAATCTAATATATAGTTCTTATTTGGTTTTATTTATCATTTCAATATCATTTCTAATAAGGAGAATATCATCTATGTACAATGACAATATGGAAAAACTACTTCCACCTTTATGGGTATAAACACAATTATCTAGATTATTTGAGACAAAACCAAGTTGCAATATTACCTTATGAAATTTGAGATACCACTGTTTGGATTATTGATTTTAATCTGTAAACTTTATTTACTCGACTTTATACCTGAAATCCCTCATGCTAGTCCATATAAACATCCTCCCTCAATTCTCTGTTGAGGAACACATTCTTGTAATCCATTTGAAATAGTTCCAAGTCAAGATATACAACAATAGCCAGAATCATTTTGATTGATGCAAACTTTGCTACCGGAGAATACATCTCCTGAAAGTCTATTCTTAGCTTTTAAGTAAAACCTTTGGCAACTAACCAGGCCTTGAATTTTTCAATGGACCCATCAGCACAAAGTTTCTTTTTGAGTGCCCTTTTCTAACCTATAGACTTTATATTATGAGGCAAATCACATAGTTCCCAGATTCTATTTCTTTCAATCGAATCAATTATATCTTTCATTCCATCTGGCCAAATATTCGATTCTTGCGATTTCATCGCTTCTGCAAAAGTTGTGGGATCTACACATTCCTAAATGTTTGTGTCCACATAAAAACATGATGGCTCACATGAATATAGGTAATAATCATCCATCCATGCGGGATGTGCCCTAGATCTCTTATTTCCAATTACAAGTTGAACAGGTTAAGGAGGTGGTGCCTTATAGTCGGTTCTGCTATAAGTATCAATTCTTCATCCGTAACTGGATTTGGTTCTGGGTTATTTTCAAGAACATCATCGTAATAGACATCATCTATTACAAATAGTGGTTCAATATCTTCCTGAACTTGTTCCTCTTCCTCTATATTTTCTAGAAAAGTAGCATCTCTACTTTCAATAACCCATTTTTCTTTATGAAAAAACCTATAGTGTTTTGACCATTCAGAGTAGCCTATGAAAACGCATTTCAATGTTTTGAATTCCAACTTATCTCTCAACTGAGATGGAATCAAAGCATATGCTATACAACCCCATTTTCTTAGATGACTTAAGCTAGTTTTACGATCATTCCATATTTCATAAGGTGTTGACTCGAAAAATTTAGTAGCAATACGATTAACTATATAGTTTGATGTATTTAGTGCCTCTTCCCAAAAATTGTTGAAGAGATTTAAGTGTTATAACATGCTTCTTACAACATTCAATAATGTTCTATTTTTTTCTTTCTGCCACACCATTCTATTGTGGTGTATAAGACATAGTGGTTATAATTCAATGTTTTATGCAAAAATTGTCAAAATCATTTGAATTGTATTCCCTTCTCCTATCAGGCCTTAACTCCTTAATGTTCCTTCCAAGTTGATTTTCTACTTATGTCTTATATCTCTTAAAACACTCAAATGCTTATGATTTGAAAGATATAAGATATTCATAAGTGAACTTGGAATAGTCATCTATAAAAGTAATAAAGTACTTATTATTACCATGGTTTTTACACTCAAAGGGTCACATATGTCTGAGTGCACCCAATCAAGAAGTTGACAAGTTCTTTGACCTATCTTAAAAGGTTTCCTAGTCATTCTTCCTACTAAACAATGTTGACAATATTGCATGACATTTATATTAGATATACATGGTAACAAATTCATGTTAATTATTTGTTTCATCTTAGATTTACCAGGGTGTCCTAATCTTAAATGCCATAATTCACATGCAGAATAATCAAGAGAGAAAGAATAATTCAAAGCTGCATCATTCTTATTATCGTTCACAATAGGTAAATAGAATAAATCATGTTCGAGCACAAACTTGCCCATAGCAAAAACATTTTTGTCCTTTCCAATGGACATTCTCTTATTATGTAACATAACCTCAAGCCCCGTTTTAGTAGTGTAGGAACATAAACCAGTTACGCTTTATCTCGGGCACATAGATGACATCTTTGAGGACCATGATACTATCACCAAGATCCATCCAGTAAGATCCAATACCTTTCACATCCAAGTAGGTATTGTTACCCATGAAGATTCTTTGTTCCCCTTTGGACAGCTCCTTATAGTCAAACAACCCCTCATTTATCTTGGCAATGTGGCAGGTTTCACTAGAGTCAATCCACCACCCATATATCTTCATGGCCATAGCGTTGCACTCGATCACTCCGACAAACTCTCGTTTACTAGATCCTTATTGTTCCAAGCGTCTTGAATCACCCCTATATCCTTGCTTGTTTTTCAGGAAATTGGACTTAAAATGTTCATATTTGTCGTATTTATAACAAGCACCCTAGAAATGATCAATTTCTTGTTGTTGCGGTGTTGTGGCTGTGAATACTTGAAAAAGGGTTTTTGAGGACCGAGTCGACGATTCTGATTTCTTGGTTTGGACTGGGCTAGATATAGCTCATACTGCTACACAAGGTTCAGTTCTAGTCATTTTCTCCTAGCTATCAAATCTTGATCAATTACCAATATGGATGGCAAATTACTTACATTCGTAATGGTGCCACTAAGTCTTAAACTAGTGGGAGCATAGTCCAATGAAGCAGGCAGACTATTTAGAATAATTGCCACCTATATTTTCTCTAGAATCTTAGTTCTAGTAATTTTCAGGTCCATGGCCATGACAATCATTTTATTATAATGATCCATCACACTTTCACTCTCCTTCATCCTACAAGTATTGTAGTTATGAAGGAGAAGTTATATTGTCACCTCAGAAATGGTGTCATACATTTCCTTGATGGCTATCCATAAATCTTTAGCAGTTTCATAATTTTTTAAAACCTTTATCAAATTGTCCTCCATGAAGATCAACATAAGGCTCTTCACCTTATTGTCATTTATTTCCCTACTGCTCAAACTCTCTTTTCTGACCATCAGTGAGATTCTTAGCAAGGATTTGGGTAGTTCCATCGATTATATAATTGATGTTGTCATAGATCAGATCATACCTAATTTGTTTACTCCACGTATCATAGTTTGCACCATTAAATCATTCAATTTTTTCCTAATTCAGAAGCAATCAATTTGCTAGCCATTTTGAAAAGATTGTTTCATTTTTTTTAAAGATGAAAATTTTGATAAAAAAATAAGTAACTTAGTTGCTTGAATAAAAAATGTAAATGTATTCTAACCTGCTTTGGAACGGAAAAGAGGAGGGTTGTGCAAACTCAAGGATGGTCGACTGAGTAGTCAGTTGGTTAGTCGCCTGGGAGGCTGCTAGGTGATTGGATTGGAAACTTCTAGGCTGCTAGGCGACTGGTGGGTTGTTAGGTGTTTGGGTAGGTAATTAGTGTGTCTGCTAGTCGACTAGGGTCTTTACTAGTTGACTGAGTAGGCAACTAGTGTCTTTTAGGCACGTGGTCAAGCATTTGGAGGTGTTTCAGGTGGGAAAAATAAAAATAAAATGGTTTTCAAGGTAAGTTCTAACTATGATACCAGTGTTTGGTTTATGATCTTTGGTTTCTTCTTTGAATAGGGAACATTTCAAGAACGTGATCAATGAAAGAGGAGAAGAAATTTTGAATTAAAAAAATGGACTCTTATGATGACTGCTTCTTGCTTTGTTTCAGCGTGTTCAACAGTGGAAAAAAAAACCCATCTATTTATAGAGGCTTCCAGCCTCATCTTCGCCCTCTGATAACAACCTCATTTGAAATTCAAAACATAGATAATGTTTATTCATATATATTTCCTGATCATCTCTAATTGATGATCAGATATGACCTTATCTCTTTCATTTCGAGATAAGCATTCTTTGATGTTGACTAAGATTCCCCAACTAATAAGAGATGAACCTTTATCTCTTTAAATTTGAGATAAGATCTTTGGGTTGGCTGAGTAGCCATAACTAACATCTATGCTGCCTATGAGAGTTCCATGATAATTAAACGGTTAAAATTTGAAAATATTGCATATATATGGTAGTTACTAGTTACAATTAATCATGGGCATCGGTGTCCGCACTTTAAATAATGGCATTGCGGTTAATTAACACTGATGTGGGGTAATTTTCCCCATTCAATCAGACGATGACACATAGAACCCACGGGTAAGCCTACGGACAAAAACATCCTTCCAATAGACTCATTACATGTTTCCTAAAGTAATTTCCCCTCGAAACCCTAGCACACAGGAACCCTAATTCTACTAGGACACCCACACTGAGAAAACCTAATCGAACTATGTAACTCATCTATTAATTACTTTCCTAATCAGACTCTGCTCCAAAACATTGTATAAAGGGGGCTCTCATTATCACACAGGTACGCAACAAATAGCTCTCACAACCCTTTGCCTTTTTATTCTCTAAAAAAAATTACTGACTTAGGCATCAAAGAGTCCCTTTGAAGGCACAACCCCTCCGATCCTCCTGCAAATCCTTAAAGTTTTTTCTATTTCATGTATGTAGGTTCATCTTTGCATTTCCAATGAGCGACGATCAGATTTTCGACATAAACAGATTGGCGTCGTCCGTGGGAACACACGAAAGAATAACTCATTTATCAATGATGCTAACCCTAAGTATGAACAAGAACATCATTGCTGTCGTCGCTGCTGCTGCTGCCACTACTACTATTACCTTCACAACTTGGACCTCAAGCAGTTAGGACCTGCTTCTCAGCCAAGGCCTACTCGTAATCCCTGAAGATACTACCACCAGAGAAGATCTAGCCGAGCACTTTAAAAGGCAGCTGGAGCATACCCTACAATCTTAGTTGGATGATCCTGCCTATAACCAAAGCCACACTGATCTAGACAACCCAAGCAGTCAGGGATAACTTCAGTAACTCACCCAGCTAGTCATCGACCTTGTTGTGCGACTTGAGGGGTAAGCCCCTCCTCAACAGCACTTGGCACCTGAAAACCCTCGCCTAGCGAGGTACTTGGATCCCAGCCAAAGCATGCATTCCACCGGTTATGGATATACCACTAGGTCCTCTCTTCTTTATCGTAGGTTAAAACTCCACGATAACTTTGTAACCTCAAAAACAATTAACTTAGACGGAAAGCTTGAGGACATGGACAAACGTATAGGGGAAGCCTTCAATCACTAAGGATTTAACGTTCACACAAGAGATCCTTGACGCATCTATACCTAGACACTTCGAAATGATTTTCATAAAAGCCTACGATGCAACCTTAAACCCTATGGATCACCTCCAACTTTACAAAACAACAATGCTCATGCATCGTCACTCTGACACAGTGCTGTGTTAAGCCTTCCTATTAACTTTATAAAAGGCTGCTAGCACTTGGTACTCCCATCGAAGACCAGGAAGCATAAGTTCCTTAAAATAACTAAGTCGCACATTTGTTATGGACTTTCTCAGTAAAAAAGACCCAAAACGACATCAAAAAGGTTCTTCAGCATTCAACAGTAGAAACGCGAGAAGTTTTGAAACTATATCTCTTATTTCAAAGTAGAGGCATTGGAAATTCCTGATCACGACCCCAAGATCCAAATTTTGGCTTTTAAAAACTGCCTCATATCAAGTTCTTTTAGTTCAAAGCCCTCTCAATGCCAGGTCAGAGGCATGAATGAAATCCTCACCCGAGTTTTGAAATACATATTTACTTAAGAAGATTATTCCTCACCCTCAACTATTTTCCTTCAGAAAGCCCAATAAGAATGACTCGAGCATTCTTCGCCCTTAACCTTTCCCTTCAAAAATCCCTAGGAGAATGCCCCAAGTGTTCCTCACATTCCGCTATTTTCCTTCAAAAAGTCCGAGGAGAATGCTCCGAGTAGTCCTCACCCTTGGCCATTTTCCTTTAAAAAGCCTAAGGAGAATGCTCCGAGCATTCTTCACCTAGAGCAATCCTCACTCTCGACCATTTTCCTTCACAAAGGCTGAGGAGAAAGCCCCGAGCACTCCTCAACTTTGGCCATTTTCTTTAAAAAAACTCGAGGAGAATGCCCTGGGCATTCCTCCTCCTCAACCATTTTCCTTCAAAAAGCCCGAGGAGAATTCCTCGAACATTCCTCTTCCTCAACTTCAGCCATTTTCCTTCAAAAAATCCGAGAAGAATGTCTCGATTATTCCTCATCCTCATCCATTTTCCTGCACAAAGCCCAAGGAGAATGCCTCAAGCATTCCTTACCATTGTCCATTTCCTTTAGAAAGCTCGAGGAGAATGTCCTAAGCATTCCTCATCCTCGGTCATTTGCCTTCAAAAATCATGAGGAGAATGTCTGGACCATTTTTTACCCTCAATCATTTTCTTTCAAAAAGCTAGAGGAAAATGCATTGAGCATTCTTCACCTTCGATCATTTTGGCCAAAAAGACTTAGGAGAATGATCCAAGCATTTGATACTCTCGACCATTCTCTCGCAAACAGTATGAAGACAACACTCCTTTTTAACGAGTTTCCAAGAAACGACGATCTGATTTTCGATATCATTTTATAGAAGTATTAATGAAGAAAATAAGAGACTCAATCCAGCTATCTTTGTGCGTGCAAGTACCGAAAATTACTATTGCCTTACACGTGCGCACGCATGTTCAATGGTTGATGAGGTCATAAGTGCAATGCTAGGTGTTGTACATTACACTTATCGCACTCATATCACCACTCGCAGCCTTGCATAACACAACTATTTCTTTTGGCGTTAAAGAAACGTTTAAAAGGATAGGTTAACCTTCTCCCTTCTCCCTTCTCCCTTCTCCCTCCAGAGTTAGAGAGCTCTTCTCCCTTCTCCCTTCTCCCTCCTCCCTCCTCCCTCCAGAGTTAGAGAGTTAGAGACTACATGTGTGATCCACTCGTGAGTCACATTAATGTGTGTAGCCTCATGTACATCGTTAATTTCCCGTCAACATCTTTTCAATATAACAACTATGTGTCACTCAGTTAAGAGGTGTATTGTTTGTTTAATAAAAAAGTGTCAGGTTGGATCAATATTATCACGTCTATAATATTTGAAAGATAAAATTACCACACTTGATGAAAAAATTGTCTAACTCAGGTTAAACATTAAAAATCAAATTATTACCTTAATTAAGTTGAACAAAGTTCACAAAAAATTATTTGATACTTTAAAAATATTATTTTTATCATTATATTTATGTAAGATTCATTTGATATATATATATATATATATATATATATATATATATATATATATTTGTATAAAAATAATGTAACTGTAGGAGAAAGAAACAATGCTATGAGTATTGAATAATCTCTTAAGCCATCACTCGCCTGCACAAACTGGGCCCTTAATCTTACCCTAGATTAGTGAACTAACTTAATTTGTCACCATTTTGACATTGTTTTTGGATATATATATATATAGGAGAAAGAAACAATACTATGAGTTTTGAATAATCTCTTAAGCCATCACTCGCCTGCAGAAACTGGGCCCTTAACCTTACCCTAGATTAGTGAACTAACTTAATTTGTCACCATTTTGACACTGTTTTTGGATTTTGACAAGTTTGGAATGATTGAAGACTTCTCTAAGGGAAGGTGTAAGAATATTTCGTTTGTCATAATATAGGTAAGACACGCAAGCTTTTAGACTTTTAATTATATTTTGACTCATATTTGGTAAATTGTCGACTTTAACAGTAATACTTCATTTTGTCGATTAGCAAAGCCATACGGATATAGAGCAAAGATTTAATAAAAAATTAGTTAATTTTTTGAATATTTTATAAAACAGAAAAGCATCATGCATTAGTACTTAATTGAAGTATCTCTAAGTGCTCGTATTGCATCATTTAGCATAAATTGTAAAACATAAAATCAAAAGCAAAACATTTTACTTGTCTAGTGCGGAGAAAATCCAAGGTCGGATAATAAAACGATACATGGCATTTAGTAAGGTAAATTGAAATTTTTTGTCTAAAAACAAAAAAATAATTTTCTAATTTAGAGAGGAAAAAGTAATTTTGCACAAAATACCAAATCAAAAGAGAACTGTTGATCAAATCAGAATTGTAAGTCAACTAAAATTAGAAAA
This sequence comes from Bretschneidera sinensis, assembly GCA_023935145.1. Lineage (NCBI taxonomy): Eukaryota > Viridiplantae > Streptophyta > Magnoliopsida > Brassicales > Akaniaceae > Bretschneidera > Bretschneidera sinensis. The sequence goes on from CM043704.1 coordinate 5,065,196, forward strand.
GATGGAAATTGATAGATTTGAAGGGATCATACTTCCATATATAAGAATTAAGACACAAGCAATGCTTAGAATTAAGTTATATCTCTCCTCTCTAAACCTCTACGCTTTCAATAAATTTCAAGTTAAAAGGTCTCCAATTTTAATATCGGAGGGTCCCTCTTAATTATAATCAATTTTAATCTATTTTTAAAGGTTTTCTTATTTTTATGTGCATAAACGTACGTGTAACCGTCATTTCGATTTTTGACATAAACATTATCCAAATTGGTGAAACATGGACACGTTTGTAACCCTGCAAAGCCTACATTAGAGTAAATAGCGGTGATAGGCATAGATGTCAAACGCACCGCCCCAACGAATTTTTTTTTTTGCTAGATTTCGAGAGGTCATTTTGGGAAAATCGTTTAGTAATTTTAGAAAAATGAGTGGTAACATGGAGTGGTTTAATATAAATTTCTATTTTTACACGTACGGGTGAAAGTGACAAAATATGATCCGACTTGACCCGACCGAATCTTGCACTAACTCAAAAATATATTAAAATAATATGATACAAATTCGGTTTGACTCTAACACGAGTGATTCGAAACTCGAAATGATACAGATTCAAAATTATCCGAACCCGAACGACTCGAAACCTGAAACGACTCAGAAACCCGAAACGACTCGATCCTGATATGACCCTACTCAAAATAACTTGAAAATATTTTTATTTTTATAAAAAAAACAATTTGCATTATAAAACTAAGATAATAGTTAATTTATTAGTTGTCAAATAAAATAAATTATATATTAATTAATTAATTACATGTGCTGATTTATATGGTTCACCATTCTGTTAATATGAGTAATCTTATTAATTTCAAATAAAAATTTGAGAAAAATAGTAAATTTTGCATTATTCTTCAAGTCACGATAAAATTTTATTTTTAATTGTTATGAAAAAGTATAATGGAATGAATTGATTATAAAAAAAAACAATTTGCATTCTAAAACTAAGATAATAATTAATTTATTAGTTGTCAAATAAAATAAATTATATATTAATTAATTAATTACATGTACTGATTTATATGGTTCAACATTCTATTAATATGAGTAATCTTATTAATTTCAAATAAAAATTCGAGAAAAATAGTAAATTTTGCATTATTCTTCAAGTCACAATAAAATTTTATTTTTAATTGTTATGAAAAAGTATAATGAAATGAATTGATTATAAAAAAAACAATTTGCGTTCTAAAACTAAGATAATAGTTAATTTATTAGTTGTTAAATAAAATAAATTATATATTAATTAATTAATTACATGTGCTGATTTACATGGTTTAACATTCTATTAATATAAGTAATCTTTTTAATTTCAAATAAAAATTCGAGAAAAATAGTAAATTTTGTATTATTCTTCAAGTCACAATAAAATTTTATTTTTAATTGTTATGAAAAAATATAATGGAATGAAGTGATTATATGAAATTTAATCTTCAAAATTTGGTATAAAGACGTTACTAGTGAGACTAACTCTGTAGACAAGTTGTCTAGGATCATTTTAAAACTGAATTTTGGAACTAAGAATTATAACATTGCATATTGCATTAAAAAATTAAATAAATTACTAAAAAATTAATAATTAATTTTTACGTATTTGACAATGTAACTCATTTAATCATATTATATGAAAATAAAATATAATTTTTTAATTAAGTATAAATATCTATTTTGTTGACCCAATCCGATCCAACATGATTCGATACTTGATCCGACCCGAACTCAATCCGAAACCCAACCCGAGACCTAATACGACTCGAATTTAAATGATTTGAACCCGAACCGACTCGATCTAAAGTGATTCAAGACACAAACTACCTGAAACTTAACATGATTCGAACTCAACCTGACTTGAGTTGACCCGTTTACCGCCTCTACATACGTGACAAATTTTCATTGGTTCGTAGCTGAAATGTGCATTTGGGTTGTACATTTCAGCTGTACGCTAATCTTTATCCTAGACCTAGAGTAAATCAATCAAAGCCAAACATAGTGTGACAATGACCATCAAGATTGAATCCATAGCATACCACAAAAATGTTATCGCTAGTTAAGCCCGAGAAAAGTTATAATTCACAAAATATTTGTACAAAAAGATAAAAGACATAATTTTTTTTTAGTATTCCATCCAATAATCTTTCCTTGTTATGCAATTAAGATACCGTTAATTAATTTCACAGTGATAATTTTTTTTTATTACAGTGACAATATTTATTCAACCAATATAGGCCACAAAGAAAAAGAAATACTACCTAAATATGCGAATAAAAAGAACACTATTTCCTTGTTGATTAATCTCACCAAATTTTATTACATACTAGCAAGTGGAATGCTGTGAGATTCATGGCGTGCATGCATCAAAACATCATGGTAGCAAAAAAACATTAGTCTTATGATTTAGGTCACCCGCCCTAATTAGTGCCTTTTGAATAAAAATAACATCGAAAATTTTATAGGTACAGTTTTATGCAAACCCTGCCCCATGCAATCTTCCACAAGTCTAACTATTTGACAAAGACAAAAACCATTAATTAATTACCTCCTAAGTCTTTTGTTAGGGAAACTAACATTTTAATGCATTTACCATCTGGTACCTAATTTTGACATCTTTCCTTTGGGTTAGTAGAGACTCACTAACCATTAAAGACTTTCTCTGACTAGCAAACTAAAAATGGTCAGAAGGATAGAGACTATTAAATTAAGATGAGAGAGAGAGAGAATAAAAGAGGGCCTACTATAAAGAATTAATTATTTAGTTATCAATTATGTTAAAAAATTTGTAGATGAGAAAGGGTATAATTATTTTTTAATACTTTATACATCTTCAAACTCAGGTGTAAAAAAGTTTAAATATAAAAAAAAAAAATTGAGTAAAATATTAATAGAAACAATATTTTAATATTTAAATTCAAATATCATATTAAAAATAATTAAGTTATCAATGATCTTATAATTTTAAATTGATGAGATGATTCAATTATTATTAATATATAATTTTTTATATGTATCATACTTACAAATGTTTTGTTTGATTTACTATTTAAATCAACTTGTTTGACAGAAGTTGCTTTTTATTTGTGAACACGTGATTATACAAGTCTTACTTAATACACGGGTGCTTGGATTTTCCTATAAAAGTTTATGTTTGACAAGTAAGGCATAACAAAAAAGTTAGATTGCGTACTACATAATTCAAAATATTATTAGTTTTACATTTAATTTAAGTCACTATATATAGTTGAAAAATGAAGAAAGACTCACTTTCACATGAAATGACTTAATCATTCCTCTTACATGTTCTCACCACATTGGTATATCCATTATACCTATCTTCAATTTTGAATCAAAGCATATTTGAGATTTTAAAATTGTTATTGTTGGCTCCAATTATTTCATAATTCTAACAAATCACTTTGCTCTTTGATCATCAGGGATAGTACAAGCATGTTTCATGCTGTAATGTATTCAACACCTAGAATATTTTAACTTTTACATTTTTTTTTCTTTTTCTTTTGAGATTTACAAAAAGCTGACTCAATTTGATGGTGAATTCATTTGCTAATAAATTTCATACTTTTTTGTCTTTCTAAACATAAAACCATGTGATTACAAATGAATTCCATTAAATTTATAGAATTCATTTGTTCTAAATATACTCTTAAAATATATTTTAATGCTGAAAAATATAAATGAAAGATAAATTTGGAAGAAAATGAAAAAGAAAAGAATTTTAAAAATATAATTTGAAACCCTTTTTTTTCATTTACTTTTTTATAATTGTGTTATTTTTTCTTGAAGTTTAATTTCCTTTAACATCCAAACTAAACAAAGAAAAATTTTCTCTACTTTATTCTTATTTTCTTTACAATTTTCCTTTCAATTTTTTCTTTCCTTCAAATTTTCTAAGATCCAAACATACTGCAAAAACATGTGAGTTTTAAGCTTATTCAATAACTACTTTGGCTTCTCACCATTTTTGGTTTGTAAGTAATCCATATTTCGGTTATAATTCTTAAAGACCGAACATATATAACCCTTTTGCCTATTGTCACAACTTGTGAACATGCGCATCAATCAAGCACAGAATGGGCGTGCATTTGTCACATAGCAGTAAGGAAAAGATGGGATGCCAGTGACTACTACGGAACGAGTTGGTGAAGTGTAGTTTACTTGGACTTTAACCTTTGTTGGAAATATGCTGTGTGCACAATCAACACCCACCAGACATTTAGTGACTTCTTCAAAACTCTAGAGTTATCCTGGGTAAGTTTAGATTTGCTGAAGATATGTTGTAACAACTAAGCCTGCTGATAGGGATCCTGTTAGTGATCAAGCTGTCATAGCTCAGCCTGCTGATGTGGATATGGTTAGCAATCAAGCTGACTTGGCTGCACAGAAGGCAAGGCCTAACCAGCGCATTAAAAGGAAGCCGTTATGGTTTGATGGGTATGTATTGGAGTGACAGAGAATATAGGAATTGCAGTTGCAAGGCTAGTATAAGAAGGGGGTAGCTCAATAGCAAAGATAAGAAATTTGTTCCCTAATTAGTTTTTCTTTCTTTTCGTTGTAAGATCGTCTCCAGCCCTCGAAGCTAGTCGTTCCTATCAATTAGTATTATATAAAAAAATTGAGATTTTAAGGTCCCAGTTGAATTTTCAATAGTTTCTAAGCTGATTACTTACAGTGGTGCTTTCATTTCCCTCATTGCAATGATTGAAAGGACTCATTTGAAAGTTATTGATGAATCCATAAAAAATATGCAAGAATCTTCATCGGTTCAAACCCAGCGCTTGAATACAAGAGGCAGTTATTGACTAAAAATCCTCCATCAGTGATCTGGTCATTCGTCTGACCTCTATGGATGCTCTTTTGGAGCAGCCCTTACGAAATCCAAAGCACTTTGATTCACCTTCATCCCACTTGAGTTCATCCTCTACTCCCAATCCTCCACCCTATACCACCACCAACATCCAAACACGAACGGTACGATTAGACTTTCCGCTCTTTGACGGCACAAATCTATTGGGATGGATTTTCAAGGCTTATCGGTTCTTTGATTATCATCATATCAGTGATGATCAGAGACTCCAGATTGCATCCTTTCACATGGATGGGATAACCCTCCAATGGTTTCAATGGATGTATAGGACTAGCCAGTTTGGGTCATGGGACCAGTTTTCTCGGGCCCTAGAGATGTGGTTTGGGCCTTCAGAATATGAGGACCATCAAGGGGCTTTGGCAAAGCTCACCTAGTCCAGCTCATTTTTGGCCTATCAAGCCCAGTTTGAAACACTTTCCAACATAACCTACAATTTATCTACTTCTTTCCTTGTAAGTTGCTTTGTCTTTGGCCTTCGATCTGACATTCATAGCGAGGTGCTCACTTTTCACCCTATATCGATGGCTTAAGCCATTGGTCTTGCCAAGTTGCAAGAGGTTAAACTAGTCGAGCGACACTCTACTTCCTTTAAACCATACACACCATGATCAATAATGCCGCTCGTTGCAAACCCTAAATCCTCTCCACCACTTCCTCCTAGTACAACACCTTTTCTGTTGCCGATTCTGATTAAGAAGTTGTCTCCAACGAGGATGCAGATACGATGCGAAAAGGACCTCTACTATAATTGTAGCTGTTGATGCCGAAAAACTGCTTACTGCTGACGTGGCCTTGACCCTGCACAGGTAATAGAGGTGAACTAAAACCCTCGGAAGGAGGGGAGGGGAGACTTCTGAGAGGGCTTCGATACTTAAGTTAGGATGAGGGCTTGAGAGGGGCCGAGGCCGAGAATTGAATCTAAAATAGCTTAAGTGCAAACAGATGAGTGTGAATGATATTATAAATTTCATACCTTGGTTTATTTATAGTCTTCTGATTAGGTATTGCCCATGTTGGGGGGGTATGGCCTTGCCCATATCGTGTCTGCTCTTAGAGGTTAGGCCTTAATTGCGTGATCAGTGGATGGCGTGTGTCAGAGGACGCGTGTTGTAGGAGGGTTAGGTTTGCTAACCATGCTTTGACGTGGCGGTCATATGACCTGGTCGTTCCACATGTGCTTAGCCGTGTCGAGGAGGCTTGACACGTGTTGATGCCCTGCAGGTGTCATCCGCGCCCGTGTGTAGGTTCATTAGGCCACTTTTTATTGGGCCAGGGTGTTATAGACTACATCACAGGCCCCCCACTTCCTCAGGTACTTGTGCCTTAAGGAAGTAAAATGTGATGTACCATTGGGAAGCGAGAAGCCGTTTAGGGGGTGTGGGGCCTTGGGAATCTCAAAGCCCTCCTCTTTTTTTGTGCTTGCATTAAATGCCCTCGTTGAACATGTTTTCTCTTCTTATAAAAGGAGGCTTCTGTTGTCTTTACTTCAAACCAGAGCGAGTTTTGCTTTTTAAGAGAAAAGTTGAGAGCTTTTGGCCTTGTTCCCGGGAGTTCCTGTCCTCATACTCTGGTTCTTGAGAGTTAGCAATTTAGAACTCGAATCCCAAGGCTCGGAGGCCTACCAGACAACCGTGGTCCTGGAGAGGATGGGGGTCAGCAGTTCCCTTAGGGATTTATAGCAGCCAAGAGGGAGTTCACGTGCTTAGAGATGGACTCCTTGGGCCTTGATTTGCTGGAGTTCGAGGAGGGGGATGAGGATTAGCCTGCTTTGGGGGGAGGTAGCTAGAGGAACATCTTCCAGACTCTAAGCGGGAGCAGCTAGATTAGCAAGAAGAACTTCCAGGCACGGGGCAGCCCTTCAGAGGGGAAGAATGTCCAAGCTCAGAATGAGAGCAGTCCGCCACGGAGGAGAGCTTCAAGACAAAGAGGCTGAGGCAGTAAGACATAGAGGCTAAGGCAGCTACTACCTGGACTACCCTAGACTAGAATTGTTGGTTTTTTCTTTGTACTTCGAGGCCATTAGGGTCCTATTTTGCTTGTACTTTGAGGTCGTTAGGGTTTTCGTTGTAACTTTTTGTTAATTTAATAAAAAGCCCTTCCTTCAAACTTTGCTCTCCATATGCTATTTTCCTACTTTTACACTTAGTCGTTTCTTCCTTCAAACAAGCACATAAGCTCGAACATGGAGAAAACAGGCCGAGCGTATGCAAAGAAGTTTATATGCTCGGACTTGGAGAAATCTGGCCGAGTGTATGACAAACAACTCATACGCTCGGACTTGGAGAACTTTGGCCAAGCATATGCAAAGCAGTTTATATGCTCGGACTTGGAGAAATTTGGCTGAGCGTATGCAAAGCAACTCATACGTTCAGACTTGGCGAAATCTGGCCGAGCGTATGATAAGCAGTTCATACGCTCGGACTTGGAGAAATCAGGCTGAGTGTATGACAAGCAACTCAAATGCTCGGACTAGGAGAAATCTGGACGAGCATGACAAACAGCTCATACGCTCGGACTTAGAGAACTTTGGTCGAGCATATGCAAATCAGTTAATATACTCGGACTTGGAGAATTTTGACCGAGCGTATGCAAGGCAGCTCATACGCTCGGACTTGGCAAAATCTGGCCGAGTGTATGACAAGCAGTTCACACGCTCGGACTTTGAGAAATCAGGGCGAGTGTATGATAAGTAGCTCAAATGCTCAGACTTGGAGAAATTTGACCGAGCATATGACAAACAACTCATACGCTCAGACTTGGAGAACTTTGACCGAGCGTATGCAAAGTACTTCATACACTCAGACTTGGAGAAATTTGACCGAGCGTATGCAAAATAGCTCATACGCTCGGACTTGGAGAAATTAGGCCGAGTGTATGTAAAGCAACTCATACGTTCGGACTTGGAGGAATTAGGTCGAGCGTATGACAAGCAGCTCATATGCTTGGACTTGGAGAAATCTAGCCGAGTGTATGACAAATAGCTCATACGCTCGGACTTGGAGAACTCTGGCCGAGCGTATACAAAACAGTTCATACGCTTGGACTTGGAGAAATTTGACCGAGCGAATGCAAAGCATTTTATATGCTTGGACATTGCGAAATTTGGCTGAGCGTATGACAAGCAGCTCATACACTCGGACTTGGAGAAATCTGACTGAGCGTATGACAAGCAGCTCATACGCTCGGACTTGGAAAAACTTGGCCGAGCGTATGCAAAGCAGCTCATATGCTCAGACTTGGTGAAATCTGATCGAGCGTATGACAAGCAGCTCATACGCACAGACTTGGAGAAATTAGGCCGAGTGTATGTAAAGCAGCTCCTACACTTAGACTTGGAGAAATCTGGCTGAGCGTATGATAAGCAGCTCATACGCTTGGACTTGGAGAAATTTGGCCGAACGTATGTAAAGCAGCTCATACGCTCGGGCCTGGAGAGTTCACTCATGGGCTTATTCGTCTTAGGCCTACGGGCTTCTCTTTTATTCTTGGGCCATGGGCTTTTTGTGGACGAAATAATTTATGACGATGGCAGCATCTTAAATGGCGGTGCCTCGAGCATTGTGAAGATCAGACCTTTTTTATAGTTGGCATCTTGGGGAGTTGGAATGGTGCCTGGGTGACAGCAAATGTTGCGTCTTTTCGTTTGCAGGGCTGAGTTAATTCTCCTCATTTCTGTTGCCATAGCCTCTACAAAAAGGGAATCCACCCTCACTTCACCCGTTACTTGCATTTTGAGAGCACAATTTTAGCAAGGAATAGTTTGAGAGTGCTCGGTCTTCTTAGAAGTCACTCGGAGAGATTCCTTGGTGAGTAGGATTTTGACGGGAATGAAGTTAGCAGGGATCTGTCGAGGGAGTTAGAGGAAGCAATGGGTGTTTTCTCTAGCAACGAAGTCTTTTCCCTAGAGGTTGCCCCTCGGGATGGGGCCCTAGCTCTTGGGCCTTACATCCTAGAGGGAGGAGATGGAGAGGAAGACGAGGATGGAGGGTCATCTGGAGAGGAAGATGTCCAGGCGTCGATGATCATTAGGGACGATGCCATAGATATTGAGAAGGAGGAGTGGATGTTCGAAGTGAACTCCATCTCAAGCATGGTGGAGGAGACTGAACTCGTGGGGATGAGGATTAAGTATAGAATCCCTATGGGGTACCACCTGAGGGTACCAAAAGGAGGAGAGAGGGCTTGCGATCCCCTCTCGAGCCAGGTACCTTACGAGCTGTGCGTTTACGAACAGCAGTTGAAGGTCGGGCTTAGGTTCCCTCTCCATCCGTTCTTCTGCTCGGTGCTTAGATACTTTGGTATAGTGCTGAGTCAGCTGGTGCCCAACTCAATTCGGGTGATCCTAGCATTCATCGTCGTGTGCTAGGAGGTGGGAGGGGTAATGAACCTTAATGTGTTCAAAGCCCAATTCCAACTAGCCCAGCTTGGTCATTTGGGTTGGGTTATCATGAACTTAAGGAGATGGAAGAGGGTATTGAAGAATAAGCTTTCTTCTATAAAGAGGTGGAAGGGGGCTTTCTTCTTCATACGGAGTGTTGAGGGCTTCGATGTCCCCCTCATTTGGAGCTTGGAGCGTGTCGCCAAGTGCAAGAGGGCGCACCTCCTGCACCGAGAGCAGGAGACATTGAAGGCTATGCTGGTCGCGCCCTTGGATATCAAGGTGCTTGGAGATAATGAAGAACTCCATAGGCGCGGCCTCTACCCTCCCAGCCTCCCACCGAATCTCCAGTACGGTAGCCCTTAGTCTTTTTGCTTATAGCAATTTTGATTTTTTTATTCCAAGTCATTAATGCTGATTCTTTGTGCAGAGATGGAGATAGCTAACCAGGTGAGGGAGAGGGCCAGATGCATGGCCTGTAAGAAGAAGGGGGCTGCAAAGGAGGGTGGCTCTGGACAAGAGCAGAAAAAGAAGGCACGGGCCTCTACCCCGATGCCCATTGTAGTGGAGAGCCCTTTGAGGCTTCTAGTTCCTGAGGAGAGGGCGGATCCTGCCGTACCCACTCTTCTTCCGGGACCATCTTCATCCAAGCAGGGACCTGGGGTAGCTGCCACCTTTGTGCCATAGTGGGCATTGAGGGTGGATGATTCTATGTTCGTGCATCCGAAGGTTGCTCGAGAACACCTTATCATGGGGATCTCTCCCCGTGATACGTTAGAGATCTCGGCGAAGCCCTTCGACGCGCTTTGCTCAGCCACAGAGACCTCTCTCTCCCAGTTATGGTTTCTTCCTTCATCTTGGTTCTTCAATTCATTTTTTTTTCTTTTAATAATGCCTTTATTTCAGACTGGAGTCCTTAGTGGGGTTCTCACTAGGCGAAGTGCTGATATGGCCGAGCGCTTAGTGAAAACTAAGTACAAGCTGGAAGAGACCCGAGACCTGGTCCAGGCCTTATCCTCCTCCCTAGAGGTGTCCGAAAGGGCCAAGAAGGATGCCATCTTTGAGTGGGATCATTGACGTAAGGCTGAGGATGCCCTTAGGAAGGAGAGGGACCTGATCCGTGCTGAGATGGAGAAGGTGGTTGCTAAGGCCGCCAAGAGAGAGGAGGTGGTGGCCAAGGCTGCCGAGAGAGAGGAGGCCTTGTTGGAGGAGGCCGGGGCTCGGTTCTTGATGGGCTTCAATGAGGTTAAGAGGAAGGCTGAGTCCCTCTACTTGGAGGTCGATTTTTACGACCTTGACCTGCAGGCCCTTTCAGGGGAGTCGAGTGCTGTTGCTTCTGGTGGGGACGTAGAGGACATCGTCGTGGCTGGTGTCCAGGAGATTGTAGAGGGCATGGCCCAAGAGGTTGTAGGAGGCGAGGCCCAGGAGGTCCCTCCTTTTTAGGATAGATTTTCTTTTTATCTTTTGTATCCAAGGCTGATAATGCCTAATTTTGTATCTCTATTCTTGACTTAATGAAATTTTAGAATATTTCTTCAAACTTCGAACTTTATTAATTCTTTACTTTACATTTTATTTCACTGATAGAATTTGCGGAGGTTCTCTGTGTTCTAAGTGCGAGGAACTGGCTTGCCATCTAATTCCTCAAGCTCAAAAGTGCCCATCCGGCAAAGTCTTCGGATCTTGTATGGGCCTTCTCAATTTGGAATGAGTTTTCCCATGTGTCGAGGACGAGACACTTCGCTTTTCCTCAGGACAAGTAATGAGTGCCAAATATTACATATTTTGGCCTCTTAATTTACATTTGTTAGCTTAGGAATTTGTTACCTTGAGTTGTTTTTCATTGTTTTACAGGTTTACAAGCTTGGAAAGGAGTTTCACTAAATTGCTAGAATTGCTCGTACAGATCAGTCATTTTTGAATATTAAACTATATTGATTCAGGAAGAACCAGGAGATGAGCTACAAATTCTTGGAAAGATTCGAATGTCTAGTTTCTGGGGAATTTTACGGATCAATAAAATGATTTTTCTAGAGAAAGTTATGGCAGTTTTAGTAGACAAAGGTCAGGCTGTGCATGATTTCAGTGTGACAGATCAGCCATTTTTTAGGATTAAACTGTATTGATTCAGGAAGAACCAGGAGATGAGCCATATATTCTTGGAAATATCCCGATGTCTATTTTCTGAGGAATTTTACGGATCAATAAAATGATTTTTCTAGAGAAAGTTATGGCAGTATTAGTAGACAAAGGTCAAAGAGGCAAAAGCTGGAATTTGCAATATCCCACATCGGATTGGAAGCATATTGCACTTGTGATGTTTCCCTATATAAGCCCCTCTTCACTTCATCTTTAGTAAGCAATCCAAGTGCCATTTTGGTGCAATTTGGAGGACTTCTACTAGCATTCTGGTGGATCTCCGAAGGTTTTGCTATCACGAGGGGAAGCGTCGCCCAACAGCGAGTGAAATTTCTCCCCATGTATAGTCAGTTTTTAATTTATTGCTTTTGTTAGTTTTAAAGTTTAATGTTTAGCACTGTTATTGTGAACTTTAGTTTCATGATTATTAGTGACTAAAATCTTCAGCTAAGGTTGAAGATGAAGCTTCGTCGTTGTTTGGCATAATATTTTCATATTTGTTTATACAATTCTGATGTTTTTTAGTATAAATGTTCTATTCAATTATTTGAGTAAAATCTTATGATTGATTGAGTTTTAATTGTTCTATTGGATATTCCATGTATTTCATCTGATGGATACATCAAATCGTTTTTGATAAAATTGGATATCCTTTGTGATTTGTTAAAAGTGGATACATTAGATTGTTTTGGTTTAATTGGGATATTTGTTGTGATTTGTTTAAAGTTGGATTTATGGAATGTTTTGATAGATTATTTTTATATAGAACATGAAGGTATTTGCTTTACTTTGGTGGGGTGGATTCAGAAACCTTAGTGTTTTTATTATTAGTCTTTAAATAAATTTAGTTTAGTTTATATTTGTTTTGCAAAAGATACTTCAAAACTTGGAACTAGGTTAAAATAGGCTTAGTTTAGATAAAAATATTTTCATAACGTAATTCTCTGTGGATTCGACCTCGCACTTGCACAACACTATATTGCAAACGAATCGTGCGCTTGCGAGTAATTTAAAACTCACAACAAGTTTTTGGTGCCGTTGCCGGGGAATTATTTGGTTTGTGAAATTTTTGTCTGAATTGATTTTATTTTTCTACTAGTTTAGTTAGCATTTTTGTTTTATTTTATTTTTATTTTTATTTTTATTTTAATTTTTAATTTTTAATTTTAAAATTTTAAAATTTTAAAATTTGAATTTAATTTAATTTATTATTTTTTTTTGGTTTCAACTAGTTAGTTTATTTTATTGCTTTTTTGTGGTGTATGTTTGGTCGGAGATCCCTGAATTTAGTATTGACACCTTTAGATCCCGACTTAGAAAGAACTCTTAGGAGATAGAAAAGAGTACTAGTTGAAAGAGAGACAGTTGAGATGGGAGAAAATTTTAGGAATGCAAATCATCCGGAGCATGTAGAGCAACCTAGAGCTTGGAACGTGGACTCAACTACATCCCTTAGGGATTTGTCCGCACCCGTTGCGACTAATTCATCTTCTTGCATAGTGTTGCCACCTACCAATGCCACCTACCAATGCCACCCATTTTGACTTAAAGCCACATGTCATCCAACCCTACCCTCATTTCATAGCTTAGATCTTGAAAATCCTTATAGTCATGTAAAGAAGTTCAAAGACATTTGTGCCACATTCAAGTTTCAAAACTTCTCTAAGGAGTCAGTCCATATTTGACTTTTCCTTTTTTCTCTTCACGATAGAGCTAGGGCATGGTTGGATTCTAACACGCTCGGGTCTATTATATCTTGGGAAAATTTGGTTAGCAAATTTTATCATAAGTTTTTCCCAATGTCTAGAGTGAATGCGTGCCGAAAGGAGATTAATTCTTTCACTCAGGATGAGGATGAAAAGTTTTCTGAGAGCTGTGAGCGCTTCAAGGAGTTACTGATCAGATGCCCTCCACATGGATATGAAAAATGGAGACTCGTTCAGTTCTTCTACCAAGGGTTGACTCAACCCAACCGTAGCATGATTGAGTCTATTAATGGGGGGCATTCTTGAGTCTGACGGGGGAGGAAGCATACAAGGCGTTGGATAAGTTGTCTGACAACTCGTAGCAGTGGGATTTCTCAAGTTGTCGAGATAAGTCCATTCGTGCTCCTAAGAAAGGAAGCATCTATGAGGTCAGGGAAGACGCCAACTTGAGGATAAAGTTAGATGCTCTCACTAAGAAGATTGACGCTCTCACTGTGGCCAATCCATCAATGCTGCTAACACATTCAATGTTGATAATTGTTCCATCTGTGCTAGTCCCATGCATCTAGCACCAAATTTTCCATCAATGTCGATTTTTGCCGAGTATCCTATGGAACAAGTGAATGCTTTCAATGACTATCGAAGGCAGTCAAATGGATCTTACTCCGAGACGTACAATCCAGGGTGGCGGAATCACCCTAATTTTTCATGGAAGCATAACCAATCGATGAATCAGGGAGGTGCCCCTCATCATGCTCACAATCAATACCCTCCCGGATTTCCTCCACCAATTCCAAGTCATGGTCGCTGATTACGCCCAAAGTATAATGCGGTTATTTGTAGTACAGCTTTGGGGTATCGATTCCACAGGGAAACAAGTTAATTACGAAAGAAGGTGCAAACTTGAACACAAACGATAAAAGATTGATTGAAAGAAGTTGAATTATTGATATTATGAAAATTGTGTAAATGATTGAATAATATAATAAAGAAACGACAAGGTTCCAGAAATCCTCCCTAGGTTCGTTGCTCTAATCCTAACTTGATTAAGTTGGTTTTATCTCGATTGCAAGTTTCACATCCCAAACAGGCAATCGAAAAATATTCAATTAAAGCACATTTATAAATCCTAATGTAATTGCTATGAAATCTTCTTTTACTTTCAAGCACACATGACCTAACTTATAAATTATCAAGAGACAACGATATATCTAAATGACAATACCGCATTAATGGACAAATCTGTAAAAGATATCTACCGGACTCAACCACACCCAAACAGGTACACATAAGAAAAGCATGACTGAACTTATATGGAAAATAAGCATGCAATCACCGGGGTAATAATAAATCTACTAATTAAATTAAGAATAAAACATAACAATGTTTAACGAAAATAATTCCACTACAACTGAATCAATTAAAGAAAAATAAGAACAACTACACCTAAAGATTCATCCCTTCGCCTTGCTTGGAGACTAGCCAGCCATGGGGCTCATGCTTCCTTGAGTTGCCTCCGGCCTCTCAACAATCATCCTCAGCTTGCCCTCCAAATTTATACTTCGGGTTCCTCCTAAAGGCCCTCTGGATTGCTCCCAAAGGCCTCTCTGGAGTCACTCTTTGATAATCTCAGATGAGCTCCGATTCATCCTCAAAGCTGAAATGGAGTATGCCTTTTATAGGGAAATACCACGAGTGCAATGTGTTTCCAATATGATGTGGGATGTGGGATATAGAAATGTGTTTTCCAACCGATGTGGGAAGTGGGATTTAAGCCCAAAATCACGCTGAAATCCCGCACAGCCCGACCTTTGTCTACTAAAACTGCCATAGCTTTCTCTAAAAAAATCATTTTTACAAGCCGTAAAATTCTCCAGAAAATTGACTTTCGGATCTTTCTAAACTTATATGGCTCATCTCCTGGTTCTTCTTGCATCAATACAGTTTAATTTTCAAAATGATTGATCTGTACGGGCAATTCTGGTAATTTAGTAAATCTCCTTTCTTGGTTTCTCTTCCTCTTGGCTCTTCCGCGACCATTATCTCACTCGAGTATTCATTGAAGCTTTGTGTTTAAAATGATGATAGCTTTTCTATCTCTTTTTTTAAGCTCAAAGTACCTAAAAATGCGTTGAAATAAGTCAACGATTCAAGAATAACACTTTAGAGTTATTAAGGTATAAAAGTGTAATTCCAACCTCAATCAACCCTAAAATGCTAACAATTAAGTATTGTTTAGATGCATTTTATGACTCTCATCACAACCCCCAACTAGCTTATTGCTAGTCCCTAGCAATTGAAGCGAAAATAAGAGATGAATTCTATGGTAGGAGTTAAAAACAAAGTAAAGCAATGCTAGCGTTGAACCAAGAGTAATTCACTTTTTGTCTCAAAAATTGCACATAACATACGGCACATAGAATCATTAAATTTCACCTAAGTCCAAAAGTAATCCAAACATCAATCTTAAAATCGTTATTGACTCTTAACATCCATCTTACCACAAACCATTAATCCAAACACCCGGATGATTTTATGCGTAACATTCATGAATACAAGTCTTGGCCTCTAAAAACATAATAAATTGCGTGACATCAATCACAAAAACAAGCTCCATAGGCTCACTTTTCAAATCACTCTCCACTATTGTAGAAAAATCACACTACATTGGATCAAAAGGTCTTTAATAAGCTTGTAACGTTAGGCTAAGGTAAAGGTTAAGAAAGAACGGGAAGGATTCAACAAGTAGAAGAAACTAATCTCCTAGTTTTGAACACAACTCTGTAAGCACTGGATAACCTTACTTCAACACCCAACTCTTTCAACCATTTTTTGAGTATTTCTTTCAACAAATCACCATTTTTTTCTTTTCTTTCTTTCTTCTTTCTTTGCCATAATTCTTTTTTTTTTGGCACATAATCATTCACCTTCTTTTTCATTTTTTTTCTTTTCTTTTTCACAACCCCCAACTTATCTCCTTTAATATACTTGGGTTGCGGTAGTGATATTTTTTCATATTCCACCCTTACTCCTTTTAAGTGCTTCTCACAACATGTGTATAACTAAGTTCTTTTAAAAGAAAGGTAAGGATAAAATATTTTTAGGCTCATAAAGGTAAGTAAATGATTTATCAAAAGAAACAAGACTCAATTTTTCTTTTCAAGAAAAAGGCTCAAATAGGCAACTAGTGATAAATATAGCAATTGTAGGTTTGAAAGGCTCAAACGGTTCAAAAATGGCCTATATCATATCCTAAGTAGTGTGTATTCTAGGAATTTGCCTAAAGTGATTATCAAGTAAGTTCTAGAGCTTGTCAAGACCGCAAAAGTATTCATAAAACAATCACACATAAAATTTCTCTAGATGTTATAGACTAATCATACAATCTTACCACAAACTAGAGTCTCAAACCAAATGAAGATTGATATTTAAATTAATTTCAAACCGAAACAAAATTTAACTCCTTCTAAATGCTATAAACTATCTCAATTAAGTTTATATCATTGACATGTGAATTAACTCCAAAGCAACCACAAATCATGCTTAAAACAAAAAGAGAGGGAAAATGACACCAAGCAGTTCAATGGAAAAAGAAAAATGTATGGAAATAAAGAAAATGGAAACAAAGAGATGTGTTTCCTCTAACCCCAACTTAAAAATTGCATTGAACTCAATGTAAAAGAAAGAGTAAAGGAAACTCCCCTTGCAGCCAAAGGTGCACAGAAGCTAAAAATTGTGCTCCACCATTTGAACTGCTTCGTATTTTTGTCCCTGAAAAAGAAATGCGAAAGTAAAACTGGAAAACAACAAGATAATAATAACAAACAAGAGAAAAAAGAAATATGAAAAATAATAAAAATAAAAGGATACGTTGTGGGCTGCCTCCCATGAGCACTAAGTTTTATGTCTTCAGCCAGACACTCTTATTCCCTCCTTGAAAAACATAGGTTGAATGCATCTGCCACTGCTTCATTGCCAAATTTGGTACTTCTATGCTTTTGGGGGGCCTCAAGGATGTCATCAGTAACATTCGTAAATTCTGGCTCGATGTATGCTTTGGTGAAGCCATGGATGAGGGTGGACTCAAATTGATTAAGGTGTTGGACCTTTTCCATGAATGAGTCAATCATGTATGCTTGTGCTTGATGACTTTCATCCACATCCTCTGATTTTTTCGTTGTTGGGATATGTAATGACTTACCCCTCAGTGTCTCAATGGCATTCACCTCCTTCAAATTCTTTTGTGCTAGGTGCTGACCATGGGGTGTGGACTGAGCTTGAGAAGGGAACTTACCTCGCTCAGTCAGACTCAAGTAGCTCATCAACTTGGACACTTGGCTCTTTATCTCTTTATGTTCTTCAACAACCTGCATAATTAATGATTCAAATCTTTTATTAGTCTTACTTTGTGCCTCAATAAAAGCATGTAAAGTGTCTTCTAAAGAACTCCTAGAAGACACAGGTGCATGATATGGTGCAGGGGTTTGTGCAAGCTACTGGTTTTTAGACTTCCAGCTGAAATTGGGGTGATTTCGCCATCCCGAATTATAAGTATCAGATAAGGGTGTCAAAGGCTTCTTGTACATGCCTAAGGCATTACATTATTCCTTATACATCCCTCTCATCTCAACAAATGTGGGACACTCTTGGGCGAGATGATCTACCCCGCCACACACAAAACATGATTCAAAAGATTTTGCATGATTGACCACGTGTGTTGGCTTTAAGCTCTTAGTCTTTAACATCTCTAGTTCCCTTGTGAGCATCTTGACCTTGGCCTTAAGGTTATTCTCTTCCCTAAGATGGTAAATTCCACCACCATTTGGGTTCTCTATAGGTCGTGACCTATTTGTGCTCTCAGTAGCACTAGGTCCAATCCAAGTGTGAGCTTTTTCAGCAAGCTCATTGAGGTACTCTATGGCCTCATCAGGATCTTTCTCCAAGAACCCACCATTACACATCATCTCTACGAATGGGGGCTCTCTATATGTAAGTCCCTCATAAAAATAGCTCGCCAAGCGCCAACTCTCATACCCATAGTGAGGGCACATACTCAATAACTCATTAAATCTCTCCCAAGACTGATATAAGGTCTCACTATCCTTTTGTGCAAAGGTGGAGATTTGCCTTTTCAAAGTGTTGGTCTTATGTTGGGGAAAGTATTTGTTAAAGAAAGCCCGAGTTATCTCAGTCCACAACCCAATAGATCGTGGTCTTAGTGAGTATAGCCAACTCTTAGCTCTATCCTTCAAAGCGAAAGGAAAGAACTTAAGCCTTATAATGTCATCGGTTTCATCTTGACTACGAAAAGTCGCGACTACTTCCTCAAACTCTCTAATGTGCACATATGGGTTTTCATTATCCAAGCCATGAAATTTAGGGAGTAATTGAATCATCCCTGGTTTAAGATCTAATTGGCGAGTATTGGCTAGAAACATAATGCATGATGGTGTGGCTGTGCGTGTAGGGTGGAGGTAATCCTGAAGTGTCCTAGCAACATTCTCATTAAGGTTATCGGCCATGTTAACAAAATCCTCTAAATTTTCACTTGGGTTTCCACTATTGGTTGATCTAAGCGAGGGTTCACTATCAGACTCGGAAGGAGAGGGTAATTCTAATTCGGGTCCTCTAATGAATTTACCTCGCGAATCTCTCAGTTTAGGCATACACCAAATGAATCAGAGGGGAAATAAATAAAACAAAATAAATTAGAAAATCAAAACTAAGGTGAAGGAATAATATTACCGTATTTACAAACTATTAAAAAGAAAAATATTTACAATTCTTCTATCATCATGTTAAAAGTTGACAATCTTTTTTGTATTTAAGCCCGTTTCCCCGGCAACGGCGTCAAAATTTGATTACGCCCAAAGTATAACGCGGTTATTTGTAGTACAGCTTTGGGGTGTCGATTCCACAGGGAAACAAGTTAATTACGAAAGAAAGTGTAAACTTGAACACAAACGATAAAAGATTGATTGAAAGAAGTTGAATTATTGATTTTATGAAAATTGTGTAAATGATTGAATAATATAATAAAGAAATGACAAGGTTCCAGAAATCCTCTCTAGGTTCGTTGCTCTAATCCTAACTTGATTCAGTTGGTTTTATCTCGATTGCAAGTTTCACATCCCAAACAAGCAATCGGAAAATATTCAATTAAAGCGCATTTATAAATCCTAATGTAATTGCTATGAAATCTTCTTTTACTTTCAAGCACACATGACCTAACTTATAAATTATCAAGAGACGATGATATATCTAAATTAAAATACCGCAGTAATGGACAAATCTATAAAAGATATCTACCAGACTCAACCACACCCAAACAGGTACACATAAGAAAAGCATGACTGAACTTATATGGAAAAGAAGCATGCAATCATTGGAGTAATAATAAATCTACTAATTAAATTAAGAATAAAACATAACAATGTTTAATGAAAATAATTCTACTACAACTGAATCAAATAAAGAAAAATAAGAACAACTACATCTACCTATTCATCCCTTCACCTTGCTTGGAGACTAGCCAGCCATAGGGCTCATGCTTCCTTGAGTTACCTCCGGCCTCTCAACGATCATCCTCAGCTTGCCCTCCAAATTTATACTTTGGGTTCCTCCTAAAGGCCCTTTGGATTGCTCCTAAAGGCCCTCTGGAGTCACTCTATGATGATCTCAGATGAGCTCCGATTCATCCTCAAAGCTGCAGTGGAATAGGCCTTTTATAGGGAAATACTACGAGTGCAATGTGTTTCCAATCTGATGTGGGATGTGGGATATAGAAATGTGTTTTCCAACCAATGTGGGATGTGAGATTTAAGCCCAAAATCACGCTGAAATCCCGCATCCCACATCCCACACCAGATTGGAAACACATTGCACTCGTGGTATTTCCCTATAAAAGGCCTACTCCACTCCAGCTTTGAGGATGAATCGGAGCTCATTTGAAATCATCAGAGAGTGAATCTAGAGGGCCTTTAGGAGCAATCCAGAGGGCTTTTAGGACGAATCCGAAGTATAATTTTGGAGGGCAAGCTGAGGAATTGCCGAAGCTTTCGCTACCAAAGGGGAGATGATCATTGAGAGGCCGGAGGCAACTCGAGGACGCATGAGCCCCATGGCTGGCTAGTCTCCAAGCAAGGCAAAGGGATGAATCCCTAGGTGTAGTTGTTCTTATTTTCCTTTATTTGATTCAGTTGTAGTTTGGTATTATATTCATTAAATATTGTTATGTTTTATCCTTTAATTTAATTAGTAGATATTTATTAGTCCGGTGATTGCATGCTTCTTTTCCATATAAGTCTAGTCATGCTCTTCTTATGTGTATTTGTTTGGGTGCGATTGAGTCCGGTAGATCTCTTTTATAGATTTTTCCATTGATGCGGTATTGTCATTTAGATATATCGTCGTCTTTTGATAATTTATAAGTTAGGTCATGTGTGCTTGAAAGTAAAGAATAATTCATATCAATTACATTAGGGTTTATACATGAGCTTTAATTGAATATTTGCCGATTGCCTGTTTGGGATGTGAAACTTGTAATCGAGATAAAATCAACTGAATCAAGTTAGGATTAGGGCAACGAACCTAGGGAGAATTTCTAGAACCTTGTTGTTTCTCTATTATACTATCCATCAATTATTTACATAATTTCTATACAATCAACAAATCAGATTTTGTCACACTTTTATTGTTTGTGTTGAGATTTATACCTTCTTTTGTAATTAACTTGTTTCCTTGTGGAATCAACACCTCAAAACTGTACTATAACTACCGCGTTATGTTTTGGGCGTAATCAAATTTTGGCCGTACAGCCCGCACAACCTGACCTTTGTCTACTAAAACTGCCATAACTTTCTCTAAAAAAATCATTTTTACAAGCCATAAAATTCTCCAAAAAATAGACTTCCGGATCTTTCTAAGCATATATAGCTCATCTCCTGGTTCTTCTTGCATCAATATAGTTTAATTTTCAAAATGATTGATCTGTACGGGTAATTATGGCAATTTAGTAAATCTCCTTTCTTGGTTTCTCTTCATCTTGGCTCTTCCGCGACCATTATCTCACTCGAGTATTCATTGAAGGTTCGTGTTTGAAATGAAGATAGCTTTTCTATCTCTTTTTTTAAGCTCAAAGTACCTGAAAATGCATTGAAATAAGTCAACGATTCAAGAATAACACTTTAGAGTTATTAAGGTATAAAAGTGTAATTCCAACCTCAATCAACCCTAAAATACTAACAATTAAGTATTGTTTAGATGTATTTTATGACTCTCATCAGTCGCTCAGTCCATCCAGCACCATCACCTGCTTACCAAGCTCCCACTCAAGCACCAGCGCCGGTTTCACAGTCACTAAAGGACACCCTCAAGAAGTTCATGAAGATGACCGGCCAATCCATCAGTGAAGTGAGGAGCGCAACAATAGTAAACACTCAAGAGATTGCCAAGCTAGAGAGTCAAATAGGTCAAATCGCAAGTCACTTGGGTGAAAGAGAGAAGGGAACGTTCCCTAGTCAACCCGTGCCTAACCTGAAAGGACAGTTTGCAGTTGGAAATTCATCAAGTCCTACGCACGGGCAAGAACAAGTTTAATTGATTGTCACATTAAGGTCTGGGAGACAAGTGGACAATCAAGTGGAAGAGAACCCTGCTAGGCAGCCAAGACAAGAAAGTGGCAACAAGGAAAAGAGAGATGCTGAGCCATCTACAGCCACACCCACTGTTAAGGATCCTCCTAGGTCATTTGTACCTAAAGTGCCTTACCCTGAGAGATTACAAGCGCCCAAGAAAGGAGGGAAGTTTGAGGAAATTCTGGAGGTGTTCAAGAAAATCCAAATCAATATCCCACTTTTGGACACCATCCAACAAGTGCCGTCATATGCCAAGTTCTTAAAGGACTTGATCACTATCAAGAGGAGGATGAATGTCCTAAAGAAGTCATTTTTGACCGAGCAGGTTAGCTCAATCCTTCAGTGCAAGCTACCCACCAAGTATAAGGACCTAGGGTGTCCTACCATCTCTTGCACGATAGGAGTCAGCCAGATTGAGAGGGGTCTCTTAGATTTAGGAGCAAGTGTGAACCTTCTACCTTACTCAGTCTATCTGCAGTTAGGGTTAGGAGAACTGAAGCCCACAAACACGACACTTCAATTGGCTGACAGGTCAGTGAAAATACCATGGGGAGTAGTTAAGGACGTTTTGATAAAGGTGGATAAGTTTTATTTCCCTATGAATTTTATTGTGCTAGACACAGAGCCGGTTCAGAATGTAGGGATTCAGATACCGGTGATTCTAGGGCAACCATTCTTAGCCACAGCTAATGCCCTGATAAATTGTAGGACAGGGGTGATGAAGATTTCTTTTGGAAATATGACAGTGGAGTTGAATATCTTTGATATCACTAAGCAACCAATGGAATTTGATGAAGTGAGAAATGTATGCTTGATAGAAGAGATTATTGAGGAGATTGTGGATGAATTAAGCAATGAGGACCCCCTGGAGGCATGCTTTGCTCAGTTTGGAAAGGATCTAAATTTGGATAAGTTACTTGAGCAAGCAAATGCCATTTTAGACTCTGCTCCTCGGGAGAGCAGTAAGACAGAGGAGACTATGGGTGAATCAAGCATTGAGGACCCGCTGGAGGCATGCTTTGCTCAGTTTGGAGAGGATTTGGATTTGGATAAGTTGTTTGAGCAAGCAAATGCTACTTTGGAGTCTGCTCCTCAGAAGAGCAGTGAGACCGAGGAGACCACAACACCTGAACCCCTCAAGAAGGAACTTAAGCCTTTACCAGACAATCTTAAGTATAAGTTCCTAGGTCCAGCAGATTCTTTACGTGTGATTATAGCTTCAGATTTGGTTGAGACTCAAGAGGAGAAATTAGTGGACATTTTAAGAGAAGACAAGGAAGCTATCGGCTGGACTATTGAGGATATGAAAGAGATCAGCCCCTCGGTGGTGATGCATAAGATACATTTGGAGGAGAACTCCAAGTCATCGAGGGAGCCACAGAGAAGGCTCCACCCAGCTATACAAGAGGTTATGAGGACTGAAGTGATAAAGTTGTGGGATGCAGGGATCATTTATCCAATCTCTAATAGCAAGTGGGTGAGCTCGATTCATGTCGTTCTTAAGCAGGCTAGATTGATGGTAGTGAAGCATAAGGACGACGAGTTGATGCCAACTCATATTCAGTCAGGATGAAGAGTGTGTCTAGACTACCGTAAGTTGAATGATGCCACAAGGAAGGATCATTTTCCACTCCCATTTATTGATCAGATGGTGGAGCACTTAGCTGGGCACGATTACTAATGCTGGGTCTGGCTGAAGACGTAAAACTTAGCGCTCATGGGAGGCACCCCACAGCATAACTTTTCTATATGTTTATTATTTTAAATATGTCTCGTTATTGTTTTTCTCTAGTGCTGTTTTTGTTTTCCAGTCTTTATTTTTCAGGGACAACGCGTACTTCAGATCAAGTTTGGGGGTATGCTATGAGCTATACCAGTCTAGATAGTTCTCAATATCCCAGGTCAGCTCTTTCCATATTATTCACACATTGGGGTCAATGTGTAATTTAAGTTTGGGGTGTGGAAGACACATTACACACACTTTGTCCTAATTTGTTGTTGTTTTTCTTCATTTAAAAAAAAGAAAAAGAAAGAAGGTAAATGCATGCTCATGTTATTTTGAAATTTTTTTTTGATCTAAACAATTTCTGTGATGTGATGTCATTGGTGAGCTTAAAATTTTGAACACATGATCTGGTGATAAAGTTTTAAAATTTAATTACTTACTTTAGGCATTTGAGAATTCACATGTTTGATCTAATCTAACACGAGCACATTAGCACAAATTGTGTGAGGTATGACATTTGATTTTAATGTGTACGTTTCCTTGTCTTAACTAAAACTGGATGGCTTGTTGGATAAACACTTTGGCATAAAAAAATACCCAAAAAATATATAAAAAATTTGATGATCATAAATAAACTTTTCACTGACTAACTGGACCTCTTGCCTCAGTAAGTAGTGAGTGTTCACGTCAAAATATGAGAATTTTGCTTGGTAGTATTAAGGCCAGTTTAATTTCGTAGCCTTTTTGACTCGAGTTAGTAAGTCCTTAGAGGTGTCTTTACACCTAATGCCCTAAAACTATCTGGTTTGGGAGTCATTGACTCAACACTCGCTACATGGGTCAATTAGAAAGCTTAAGGGAACTAAACATAGCAGAGCCTTATTATTAAAAAAAAAAAGAGAGAGAGAGAGAGAAGAAAATAAAAACTATGCCATTTTTGTTCATTCTGATGGGAAATTTGGTGAATCTTGAGGCATGGAGACCTTACACATTGGAGTTATTTGGAAGTTTCATTTTTGTATGCTAATTCACTTTACACAGTGTCAGACATGTTATGCCTTAACCTACATTTTGTAAGTAATTAGATTTTAACGTTTCTATTCATTGCGAAGATGGGTTTATCTTTTTAAGCTTGCTCATGAATGAATATCATGGTGATGTGTGCTCCTTAAATTTTTGGATACCATGAGTGATGAACTTATCTTTATGTTCTTTATTTTTCATTTAGTCTTTTATTTTGTTTTGCTAAGGGACTAGCAAAATGTAAGTTTGGGGGCATTTGATGAGTGCCAAATATTGCATATTTTGGCCTCTTAATTTACATTTGTTAGCTTAGGAATTTGTTACCTTGAGTTGTTTTTCGTTGTTTTACAGGTTTGCAAGCTTGGAAAGGAGTTTCACTAAATTGCCAGAATTGCTCGTACAGATCAGCCATTTTTGAAGATTAAACTGTATTGATTCAGGAAAAACCAGGAGATGAGCCATATATATTTGGAAATATCCGAATATCTGGTTTCTGGGGAATTTTACGGATCAATAAAATGATTTTTCTAGAGAAAGTTATGGCAGTTTTAGTAGAGAAAGGTCAAGCTGTGCATGATTTCAGCGCGACAGATCAGCCATTTTGAGGATTAAACTGTATTAATTCAGGAAGAACCAGGAGATGAGCCATATATTCTTGGAAAGATCCTGATGTCTATTTTCTGGGGAATTTTACGGATCAATAAAATGATTTTTCTAGAGAAAGTTATGGCAGTTTTTGTAGACAAAGGTCAAAGAGCAAAAGCTGGAATTTGCAGTATCCCACATCGGATTGGGAGCATATTGCACTTGTGATGTTTCCCTATATAAGCCCCTCTTCACTTTGTCTTTAGTAAGCAATCCAAGTGCCATTTTGGTGCAATTTGGAGGACTTCTACTAGCATTCTGGTGGATCTCCGAAGGCTTTGCTATCACGAGGGGAAGCACCGCCTAGCAGTGAGTGGAATTTCTCCCCATGTAGTCAGTTTTTAATTTACTGCTTTTGTTAGTTTTAAATTTTAATGTTTAGCACTGTTATTGTGAACTTTAGTTTCATGATTATAAGTGGCTAAAATCTTCAGCTAAGGTTGAATATGAAGCCTCGCCGTTGTTTGGCATAATATTTTCAGATTTGTTTATACAATTCTGATGTTTTTTAGTATAAATGTTCTGTTCAATTATTTGAGTAAAATCTTTTGATTGATTGAGTTTAAATTGTTTTGTTGGATATTCCATGTGTTTCATCTAATGGACACATCGAATCGTTTTTGATTAAATTGGATATCCTTTGTGATTTGTTAAAAGCGGATATATTGGATTGTTTTGGTTTAATTGGGATATTTGTTGTGATTTGTTTAAAGTTGGATTCATGGAATGTTTTGATAGATTATTTTTATATAGAACATGAAGATATATGCTTTACTTTGGTGGGGTGGATTCAGAAACCTTAGTGTTTTTATCATTAGTCTTTAAATCAATTTAGTTTAGTTTATATTTGTTTTGCAAAAGACACTTCAAAACTTAGAACTAGGTTAAAATAGGCTTAGTTTAGATAAAAATATTTTCACAACGCAATTCTCTGTAGATTCGACCTCGTACTTGTACAAAACTATATTGCAAACGACTCGTGCACTTGCGAGTAATTTAAAACTCACAACAACAAGGTCATGGAGTTTGAAGTTCTGGTTTCGAACTCGGGAGTTCTAATATCGGGCCATCCTCTGTTGGTATGTGGCTAAACGAATCTGGGCTTTATCTCGTGCTTCGTCAACTAAATTCGCGTTCATTCGTAAGCCTTCTTCATTGTTACTTGGTTCAAAATATTGCACGCGCATTGATGGGATTCAGATTTTTACCGGGATAATGGCTTCCGAACCGTACGTCATGAAGAACGGGGTTTCTCCTGTTGGTGTTCGTACAGTTGTCCGATATGCCCAGAGAACATTGGGGAGCTGGTCAGCCCATTGCCTATCCTCCTCGTTGAGCCTTTCTTGATTCCTTGGAGAAAGGCCCTATTGGTGACTTTGGCTTGACCATTGGCCTACAGTTATCCGACGGACAAAAATCGATGCTCGATGTGGAGGTCTTCATAGAATGTTTTGAACCGGGAGCTATTGAATTGCTTTCCGTTGTCGGTGACCAACACTCAAGGAAACTTTAACCAACACGAGATCGATTTTCAAACAAAGTTTCGGGTTTGGTGATCCGTGATGCTAGCCAGTGGTTCTGCCTCGACCCACTTGGTGAAATAATTGATGGCCACAATGAGATGCTTCTTTCGTCTAGTTGTTGCGGTGAATGGACTAAGAATATCCATCCTCCACATGGTGAAGGGGAGAGGGTTGGTGATCGAGGTGAGGGGGTTAGCGGGCTGGTGCGGCACTGGAGAGTACTGTTGACAGTTTCTGCATTTCTTGACCATGTTAGCTGCGTCTTCTTTTATTTTTGGCCAATAATACCCTTGGCTAAAGACTTTGAATGCGAGGGCTCGAGCTCCTAGGTGATTCCCGCATATGCCTTCGTGGACTTCTCAGATAGCATAATCAGCCTCGACAGGGTTGAGGCATCTTAAGTAAGGCATAGTTAGAGCCCTCTTATATAACTGTCCGTCTATAACTGTGTAGTGGGATGTGCGGGAGATTAGTTTTCTTGCTTCTCCCTTCTGTTCGGGGATTTCTACATTCCTCAAATACCGGAGGATCAGGTCCATCCATGTTTCTTCCCTTTCTACTGGTAAGACCGGGGCTTCATATATGCTAGGAGTGGAGAAGGTTTCTCGGTAGATAGCTTGGGTTGTTTCCCGGTGCCGGGAGGAGGCTAGGTTTGCCAGAGCAGCTGCCTCAGAGTTTTTGGCCCGCGATATTTGAGTTATTTGGAAAGCCTTGAACTTTGCTATGAGCTCTTTCACCTTTTGAAGATACCAGGCAAGTTTCTTTCCTCGGGCCTCGAATTCCCCTGTCACCTGACTTACTACCAGTTGGGAGTCACTGAACATGTCCACTGCCTCGGCAACCAATGCTTTGGCCAATCTTAGGCCAGCTAATAGGGCTTCGTATTCTGACTCGTTGTTGGAAGTCTTGAATTTAAATCTCAAGGCGTACTCAACCGTGAAGCCGTCAGGGCTGCGGAGGATGAGACCTGCTCCGCTTCCTGCCACATTCGAAGATTCATCCACATAGAGGGTCCACTTAGGAGGGGGTTCGTTGGATTTTGTTTCCATTGCTTTGCCTGGATCTGTGGATAGGGTTGTTTCGACTATGAAGTTGGCCAAGGCTTGGCCCTTTGTTGCCTTCCGTGGATGGTATCAGATATTGAATTCCCCTAGCTCTACCGCCCACTTTACCATTCTTTCGAAAACACTTGGGTTATGCAGGACCTACCTCAGAGGCTGATTAGTCAGAAGAATGATCGCGTGCGCCTGAAAATATGGTCGAAGTTTTCGTGCAGCTATCACCAGAGTATAAGCCATCTTCTCAATAAGGGGATACCTTACTTCTACTTAATGGAGGATCCTACTGACATAATAGATGGGTTTCTGAATTCCTTCTTCTTTTCGGATCAGGACAGAGGCCACTGTGGCTTGCCCAGCTGACAAATACAGGAACAACTCTTCACTTGGGAGTGGTTTGGTTAAGAGTGGGGGCGAGCACAAATACTTTTTTAACTCTTCAAATGCTTCTTGGCAATCCCCTGTCCAAGAGAAATCTTTAGCCTTTCTGATGGCCTTGAAGAAAGGTAGGCACCTTTCCGTAGACTTAGACTTGAAGCAACTCAGGGCAGCGATCCTCCCGGTGAGCCGCTGTACTTCTTTCACGGACTTAGGAGGGGCCATATCAAGAATGGCCTTTATCTTTTCAGCGTTGACTTCTATTCCCCTTTGGGTGACCATAAATCCGAGGAACTTTCCTCCTGTTACTCCGAACGCACACTTCGCTGGATTCAATCTTATGTTTTGCTTGCGCAACACTCCAAATGCTTCTTCTAAATCAGATCTGTGGTTCTGTGCCCCCATACTCTTAACCTGCATATCATCCTCGTAGACCTCCATGTTTCACCCTATCTGCTCTTTGAAGATTTTGTTCATCAGCCTTTGATAGGTTGCTCCGGCATTCTTGAGTCCGAAGGGCATGATTTTATAGCAATACAACTCTCGGTCAGTGATAAAGGCGATCTTCTCTCAGTCTGGCCGTACATGAAAATCTGATTGTAACTGGAGTACGCGTCCATGAAGGAGAGGAGTTCATGCCCCGAAGTGGCATCCACCAACTGATCGGCTCGCGGGAG
This sequence comes from Bretschneidera sinensis, assembly GCA_023935145.1. Lineage (NCBI taxonomy): Eukaryota > Viridiplantae > Streptophyta > Magnoliopsida > Brassicales > Akaniaceae > Bretschneidera > Bretschneidera sinensis. The sequence continues at coordinate 5,094,012 of CM043704.1, forward strand.
AGGAAAGCTATCCTTTGGACAGGCTTTGTTCAAGTTAGTAAAGTCAATGCAGACCCGTCATTTACCATTGGCCTTCTGGACCATCATTATGTTCGACACCCACTCGGGGTATTTTGCCTCTCGGATGAAACCAGCCTTAAGTAGTTTCTCTACCTTAGCATTGATGGCAACCTGGCGTTCGGGGGCGAAAGTCATTTTCTTTTGGACGACTAGCTTGTACTTCGGGTCTACGTTTAGGCGATGTTCAATGGTCCTGGGGTCGACCCTAGGTATGTTTGACGTGGACCAGGCGAATAAGTCCTGGTTCTTCTTAAGGAGGGAGATGAGTTCTTCCTTATGTTTTTCGAAGAGGTTTGATCCTATCTGGATGGTTCGGGTAGGGTCTTCCCTCAGGGTCACTGGAGTCAGCTCTTCCAATGGTCACCCTCTCGGGGTCTTCATTTCATCCCTGAGATCTTCCATCTCGAGGGGCAGGGCTTCCGTCTTATTTCCTTCTTTGATAGCATTCAGATAGCAGGATCGAGAGGCCCTTTGATCACCTCTAATTACTCCCACTCCCTCACTGGTGGGAAACTTGAACTTCAGATGGTACATGGAGACAATAGCTTTTAGTTTGTTGAGGGTGGGTCACCTGATGATCATGTTGTAAGAGGAGGGTTGCTTTATCACCAAGAAAGTGGTTTGCACAGTGGAGGTCTGTGGCGCTGTCCTTGCAGCAACAGGGAGGATTATACTTCCCTCGGCGAAGACTGGAGATCCGTGATAAGTGCTTAAATATTCATATTTAAGCCTCTTAATTTACATTTGCTAAGTCCTAGTTTATGTTAATTTAGTCTATTTTACTTCATCTCTATGTTTCACATGCTTTTGTAGGGTCTTGGAGAAAAAAGAAGCATTTTTGGCACCTAAAGGAAGAAATTTAGAAATCCTGGAGCAGCTGCTGGCTAGAGTGGGATCGAGCACAGGCCCCGATACGATCGAGCACACCAGCGCTCATGTGCACACAAAGAAGGCTTAAGCGCATCATTGCGATCGAGCGCAAAACGTATGCGATCGAGCGCACATGTAAGGGCATGAATAGTAAAACGGCAAAAAAAAAACTTGTTTTGGAAATAGGAGAGGTTTTGTGTTTTAGGAAGTTTAGGGTTTCCAGAGTCATCTAGAGTTATTCAACCCCTATAAATACACTTGTAAAAGCACAGAAAAGACATCATTCTTTTTACCTTTTGTTGGAGACTTGAAGTTGCAAGCTTAGGAGAGGAATTGACGACTCGTCTCCTGAGTCTTCTTCGAGTTTTATTTTTCAGTTTTTATTTCATTATGGTTATAATGTTTAGTTCAACTAGCACGTGTAACTAACTCTTTATAGGGCTTGATTGAAGCCTTAATTATGCTTTTATATATATATATATATATATATTCATTGATTACCTTTGCTAATAGCAATGTTTATGATGCTTTATTGATTAACGCCTGTTTATATTTAAATTTCTCATATGTGTGTGTTTGATCAACGTATGCATGTGGTATGGATTAGTTAGTTGAATCAATTTTGATGACCGAGTCCTGGGTTCAACAAAAGTAACAAAAGATATCTTACCAAGATTCTTGAGTTAATCAACATGGGAAACCGGGAGTATACACCATACCCTAGGTCTCGTGTGGTTGTCGATTTCCACATATCTTATGCTCTCTTAAGGAACAACTCAGCATACACCATGCTGAATCCCTTAAGAGAGAAAAGAGTTAGACTAGATACCATGCCTAACTCATTGCTTAGGGAGATCAATAGCTTAAGAAGTAGATACCATGCCCTTAGGTTGACAACCATTAGGTGTTCATAGTATAGCTAGAGCATTGGGACATTACTTATTGGGAAAGTATGATTAGTGGTGGATATTAAAGCCCTGTGTTCTTATCATTATCAATCTAGACTTAATAATTATTTCTCTCTTTTTTCATATTGCAAAACTGATTCTAAGAACGAAATTTATCAATCCCTGTGGAGATGATCTCGCACTTGCACACTATGCTACTATTGACCTTGTGCACTTGCAAGTAAAACTGTACGATTATTTGCTTATTTATTTAGGTAGATAAACACACAACAAGTTTTTGACGCCGTTTCCGGGGATTGCACTTGAATTTCTTTTTAGAATTAATTTTTCGTTTAGTTTAATCATTGTTATTTCTTTTTCATTTTATTTCTATTTTTTTATCAAAAATCTCAAAAATTTAAGTTTTTGTTTTTTTATCTTATTTTTATTTCATTAAAACACTAATTGGATTCTTTTTGTTTTCTGTTTCAGGCACCCCCAGGAGAGCTTTCTGTGCCACTTGTGATCGAGCGCACCCTCTTGTGCGATCGAGCGCAACTGAGGCAGAAAGTTACCTGAGCAGCAGTGTTTAACTGCTGCACTAAGGTGATTGTTACCGATTCATGCACGGGCTTCGATCCAAGCATCCAACGTTCTTCCCCTTCGATATAGAGCTTGAGTGGACTATCCAAAAAAGGCTTAGAGACAACTCAGAAGAGGTAGAAGAAGGAATTGAGGAAGAAGTACAAATGATGGAACAGTTAGAAAATCAACAACCACCTGAGCGAAGGCCGATGAAGCAATCCTTCTTCCCATGCAACCTTGATCAGCCATCGTGTATTGCTTATCAACCTGAGGTGGAAGGCAACTATTACATATCTCCGCAAATATTGAGTGCACTGACTCACTTTAGGGGTACACCTAATGAGGACCCACACTTGCACCTCCGAGAGTTCTTCGATCTATGCAAATTCTAACATATCCAAGGCTTAGACCAAGAAGGAATAAGGTTAATTCTTTTCCCTTTTTCCTTAAAAGAAAATGCTAAACTGTGGTACAATTCTTTGCCTGCAGTTTCTATCCACACTTGGGAGGAGTTGGCCAGCAAGTTCTTAAGGAAGTTTTTCCCAACCTAAAAGATGAGGCAAATGAGGAAGGAGATTCAGTCCTTCCAACAAAAGGATGGAGACCTATTCTTCGAAGCATGGGGACACTTCAACGAGCTGCTACTCAAATGCCCACATCACAACCTACCTCAAGATGAAGTGGTACAAGTTTCTTATGAAGGTTTGAGTGATACTAACAAAAGTATTGTTGATTCAGGTTGTGGAGGAGTGCTGATAAAGAAAAGCAGCGAAGAAGCTATGGAGCTATTTGAAACCTTAAGTGAACACACTCAGCAGTTCTCATCTCAAGGCAGACATATAACCAAGAGTAAGGGTATGTACGAGGTAAGCTTAAATGGAGGATCATCCACTCAAATAGCTGCTGTGGAAAGGAAACTAGACCTATTAGTTAAAGCCATGGCTGCTCATAATGCCTCACCTAACCCACCAGCTACACCACTCCAGGTATGTGCTATTTGTTCCCAATTTGATCATAATACTGACATATGTCCCTTATATTCATCTGCAGATCATGAGCAAGCAAACTTTTTGGGATCAAACAACTATCCGCCGAAGAATAATCCTTATGCAAACACCTACAACCTTGGCTGGTAGAATCACCCAAATTTTTCTTGGAGCAACAATCAGAACCAGAAAGGGCAGCAAAGAAACTCATAGCCAGCTGCTCACTCAGCTCCCAAAACAAAGAAAACTGACCTCGAAAGTCTTGTGAGGCAATTAGCAACTCAGCAGCAATAATTAATGACTTCACAAGATCAGTTCATGGGGGATGAAAGACAATTTCGGACTGAACTAAGATAGACCACAGCAAAACATGAACAAGTCATCTAAAGGCTAGAGGTACAAATGGGACAATTGGCTAAGGAGCTAAGTGGCAGAAAGCAAGGTGAGCTTTCGGCTCAAACACTACCTAACCCTAGGGGGCATCAATAACTAAAAGCTGTCACAACTCTTAGAAATGGCGAGGTGATAGGGTCCGATGAGTCTACAACAACATCAAAAGAAGAACCATCGGCATCAAAGGTGAGTGAGACGGAGAAGGTGAATGCACCACCCTTCCCGCAAAGGTTAGTTAAACAAAAAAAAGAGAATAAATTGCTTGATATTTTTGAAACCTTGAGGAAAGTTGAAATAAATATTCCTTTGTTAGATGCAATTCAACAAATACTTACTTATGCTAAATTTCTAAAAGATTGTTGCACTCATAAGAGAAAGTTTCAAGAGCATGAGACAGTAGCTTTAACTGAAGAGGTAAGTGTTGTGCTATTAAGAAAACTACCACCAAAACTGAAAGATCCGGGTAGTTTCATTATTCCCTGTAGGATAGGTGATCAGTTGTTTGAGCGAGCATTACTAGATTTGGGAGCGGGTGTAAATTTTTTACCCTTCACAGTATTCAAAACCTTAGGTTTGGGGGAGTTACAACCAACTTCCATTACCCTACAATTGGCAGATAGAAGTATCGAAAGACCTAGGGGTATTCTTGAGGATGTCCTAGTAATGGTGGGTGAGTTCATTTTACCTACTGATTTCATTATGCTAGATATGGAGGAATGCCCTATGCCATTACCTCTGCCCATCATATTAGGAAGACCCTTCATAAGAACTGCCGATACTAAGATCTGTGTGATTAGTAAGTATGAAAGTAAATGGTGAGAAAATAGAATTTAAAATATTTCATGCATTAAAACTACCTCAAGATGATTTGGAATGCTTTAATGTATGTATGGTACAAAGTTTTGTTGAGCAAGCTTTTCAGGTCCAACACATTGATCCATTGGAGACTACTATTACCCATAGCTTCATGGAAGTGGATATTGAATAAGAACCTAAAGATGTTACTGATGACATCATCACAGCTGTGCACCTCCTTGAGGCCTCTCCAAAACACTCAAGTAAGTATACTCCTCCATTTGAATCTCTCATACCTACAAATACTACTCTTCTTTCATCCATTATCCAGGGACCAACATTGGAATTAAAGAAGCTACCCGAGTATTTAACGTATGCCTATTTGGGAGAGAAGAAGACTTTAGCTGTGATCGTAGCTGCTAATTTGAGTAGTGGAGAAGAAGAGAAGTTATTAAGAGTTCTTAAGGAGCATAGGTCTGCCATTGGATGGACCATTGCTAACATTAAGGGAATAAGTTCGGCCAATTGCATGCATAATATCTACCTTGAGGATGAAGCAAGGCCCACTCGAGATGCTCAAAGAAGACTTAACCCACACATGAAAGAGGTAGTAAAGGCCGAGGTATTAAAACTTTTAGATGTTGGCATTATCTACCTTATCTCCGACAGTAAGTGGGTAAGTCCGGTCCAAGTTGTTCCTAAAAAGAGTGGGATTATCGTTGTGAAAAATGAAAATGAGGAGCTCATACCTACAAGAAAAAGAACTGGTTGAAGGGTATGTATCAATTACCGGAGGTTGAACAAAGTAACCAAAAAATACCATTTCCCCTTACCATTGATTGATCAGATGTTAGAAAGATTAGCCGGTCACAGCTATTACTGCTTCTTGGATGGGTACAGTGGATACAACCAAATTGCCATAGCACCCAAGGATCAAGAAAAGACTACCTTCACATGTCCCTTCGTTACATTTGCTTATCGAAGGATGCCATTCGGTTTATGCAACGCACCAGCCACTTTTCAAAGATGTATGATGAGTATATTTTTCGATATGGTGGAGAAATACATTGAGGTATTCATGGATGATTTTAGTGTCTTTGGCTCTAATTTTGATGAATGCCTAAATCATCTAGAGAGTGTTCTAAAGAGATGTGAAGAGAGCAACTTTGTGTTGAATTGGGAAAAATGTCACTTTATGGTTCAACAAGGCATAGTGTTGGGTCATTCCTTCTCAAACAAAGGTATTGAGGTAGATAAGGTTAAAATAGACATCATTTCAAGACTATCTCCTCCTCTCTCAGCCAAAGGCATTAGAAGTTTCCTTGGACATGCTGGTTTCTATAGAAGATTCATCAAGGATTTCTCCAAAATCTCGAGGCCTCTTTGTGCATTGTTAGCTAAAGATACCAAGTTTGAGTGAACTGATAGGTGCTTAAATAGTCATATTTAAGCCCTTAATTTACACTTGTCAGACTCTTTATTTATATATTTTAGTAGTTTCTAATTCATTTTCGTGTTTTATTTGTTTTTCATAGGACTTGGACAAAAAGGTAATAATTTAGAGCTTTTAGAAGCAAAAGTCAAGATCTGCCAAGTGCACCCCATTGAGATCGAGCGCATGAGAGCACGAGCGCACTTGAAGAAGGCTAGAGCGCACACTTGCGCTCTAGTGCATCTCGCATATGCTCGAGTGCAATCACTCCATAGGCGGCAAAGCCAGATATGGAAAGAAGTCTTTCGACTCGAAAAAGGAATTAGGGTTTCGGGACACCAAGAAGACCCTATAAATAGCCCTGTAAAACACATAAACCATACCTTTTGTTCTAGATTCGAAGTAGCAAGCTTAGGAGAGGAATTAACGACTCGTCTCCCGAGTCTTCTTCGATTTTAGTTTTATATTTTTATTTCACCATGTTTAGAATATTTAGTTTACTTAGCATGTGTAACTAAACTCTTATAGGGCTCGATTGAAGCCCTAGTTATGCTTTTCCACATGTTCATTCATTGATTATCTTTGCTATAGCCTTGTTAGAATATTTAGCTTGATTAATACCTATTTATATTTACATGGATAAGTTAGTCGAATCAATTTGGATGACCAAGTCTTGGGTTCGACATTAGTAACAAGGATATCCACATCGGATTCTCGGGTTAATCAACATGGGAAACCGGGAGCGGACCAAGCCCTAAGTCCCGTGTGGTTGTCGATCTCCACAGCCCTCATGCACTCTAAAGGAACAACTCAGTATACACCCATGCTGAATCCCTTTAGAGAGAAAAGAGTTAGAGTATACACCATGCCTAACTCGTAGTATAGGGAGATCAATAGCCTAAGGTGTGGACCAAGCCCTTAGGTTGATAACCATTAGATATTCATGATAAGGCTAGAGCCATGAAGCTTTACTTAGTGGGAAAGTATAGTTAGGGTGGATATCATAGTCCTATGTTCCCATTATTGTTATTTACTCACAATCAAACTGCTATTTCTCTTTTTAAACTTGAAGAAACTAATTCTAAAACGAAATTTACCAATCCCTGTGGAAATGATCTCGCACTTGCACACTATGCTACCACAGACCTTGTGCACTTGCAAGTAAAACTCGGACGATTATTTGGATATTCATTTAGGTAGATAATTGCTCCAACAAGTTTTTGGCGCCGTTGCTGGGGATTGTGCTAAATTTCTTTTTGAAATTATTTTCGTTAAGTTTATTTTATTTTATTTTCTTCTGTTCTGTTTATATTTTATTTATCAAAAAACCTAAATTTTTTCATCTTTCTGTTTTTCTGTTTCTGTTTCAGGTTTGCAATAGAGCAAATTCTGGCCTTGCGATCGAGCGTAGAGCGCACCCCCAGTGCGATCGAGTGCTGTTCTTGGTGCACTCGAGTGCAAAAGCTCCAGAGAGTACTTGATGCAGCAGTACTGAAACTGCTGCACTGAAGTTTTTCAACTAATTCATTTGAGGGAAAAGCACCAATGGCGGAAGCTAGATATGTTGCTATGGAGAGGAAGATAGATATGCTTGTAAAAGCCATGACTACACGGAACAGCCCACCTAATCCACGAGCCACACAACTCAAGGTATGTGCTTTATGTTCTCCATTTGATCACACTACTGAGACTTGCCATTCGTATTCATCTACAGATTCCGAGCGATCGACCTATGTGAGACCAAACAGTGCTTATGCAAATACCTACAATTTTGGATGGAGAAAGCACCCCAACTTCTCATGGAGCAACAATCAAAATGCTTTGAACTTTCAAGGGTAGCAAAAGAATTCCCAACCAGCAGCCCAATCGGTTCCGGAATCAAAGCAAAGTGACCTAGAGAATCTTGTGAGGCAATTGGCAACTCAACAACAATAGTTGATGACTTCATAAGAGCAGTTTATGGTAGAGGCTAGACAATTCCGGACTGAGCAAAGGGAAATCATTGCAAAGCATGAGCAAGCTATTCAAAGACTGGAAGTACAAGTGGGGCAAATTGCTAAAGAGCTAAGTGAAAGAAAACAGGGAGAATTTTCAGGCCATCATGTTGATCCATTAGAAACTACTCCTACCTATAGTGTCACAAGATCGGAAATCGAGCCCAAATTTAAGGATGTTACTAATGACATCATCAAAACTATGCACCTCCTAGAGGCATCTCCAAAGCATCCAAGTAAGTAAACCGATCCATTTGAACCTCATGTGCCTACTAATACTATATTTTTTCCTTTCTATTGTCCAGGTACCATACTTGGAATTCAAGCAGTTGCCAGAGCACTTAACTTATGATTATATGGGAGAGAATAAGACACTACCTATGCTAGTTACTGCCAATTTTAGTTTTGGGGAAGAATAAGGCTTGGTCCAGCTGAAGACGTAAAACTTAGCGCTCATAGGAGGCACCCCAGACATATCCTTTTCATTTTAGTACTTTTCATTTGTTTATAATTATATTTACATGTCTATTATTTATATTTTGTTTTCCAGAAGAACGTTTATTTTTCTTTGTCAGGTACTTAGTGCGTGCATCCAGTTCAAGTTTGGGGAAGTGTACAAGCAAGCAAGCAAGCAACCTAGTTCTCCATCTTCCAGGTCAGATCTTTCCATGCCACACACACATTGGGGACAATGTGTATTTTAAGTTTGGGGGTAGTGGGAGATACTAGATATTACTACGCACACACTTGAAACACATGCACACACTAAGTCCCAGTTTTTTTTAGGAGAGATAAATACATGTTCTTTTGGTAAACAAAAGTTTTGGTTGATTTAAAAATTTGATAACACTTCATTAGTAAGCTTAAAAACTAGAACACATAGTCTTGTATTAGGAATTTTACAAAGTTCGTTACCTATCTCAAGGCAACAAAGAATTCACAAGTTTAATCCAAATTTGCACAAGCACATTTAGCACGCATTTGTGTGGGGTATGACACATAATTCTTTTATATATGTTTCCATAACCTAACTGTAATCGGAGGACTTGTTGAAAAGAACACTTTGGCATAAGAAAATAAAGAAAAATGTTCATCATGCAAAAAGTGATTAAAAAGCTTCTAATGATCATTAAAAACTTTCCATTGAGTAACTGGGCCTCTTGCCTCAGTAAGCATTGAGTCTTCATGTCAAAAGGTGGGAAGTAAGCCTTTAATGATCATAATAAAAATTTACACTGAGTAACTGGGCCTCTTGCCTCAGTAAGCATTGAGTGTTCACGTCAAAATGTGGGAATTTCATTTAGGGGCATTAAAACCTGTTAGTTCCGTAGCCTTTTTGAGTCGAGTTAATAAGTCCTTAGGGGTGTTTTTACACCTAATGCCCTAAAACCATCTGGTTTAGGAGTCATTGGGCAAACACTCGTTACAAGGGTCAAATAGAAAGGTCGATGGAACTCAACATGGCAAAGATAGCATGATAAAAGAAAAAGAAAGAAGAAGCAAGTATTATGCCATTTTGTTCTCTTTGATAAGAAATTCGATAAAGGTTTGGGCACTGAAACACTATACACTAAAATTATGTGAAAGCCCCATCTTATATGTGCTAAGTCATCACACACGAATCAAACTTGCGATGCCTTAGGCTAGCCTAAGGTAAGTAACACGAGCTTTTGAAAATCCTTTTTCAATACAAAAATGTGTTTTTATTTTAAGCTTACTCATGAACGGTTATCATAGTTTTATGCACAACCCAAATCTTTGAGTATCATGGAAATGAATTTATCTTTAAATTTTATTCTAACATAGTCTTTAGTTTTGTATTGCTAAGGGACTAGCAATATGTAAGTTTGGGGGTGTGATAGGTGCTTAAATAGTCATATTTAAGCCCCTTAATTTACACTTGTTAGACTCTTTATTTATAAATTTTAGTAGTTTCTACTTCATTTTCGTGTTTTATGTGTTTTTCACAAGATTTGGACAAAAAGATAATAATTTGGAGCTTTTAGAAGCAAAAGTCAAGATTTTCCATCCAGCAAGGTGCGCTCGAGTGCACCTCATTGAGATTGAGCGCACGAGAGCACTTGAAGAAGGCTCGAGCGCACACTTGCGCTCGAGTGCATCCCACATACGCTCAAGCACAATCACTCTAGAGGTGGCAGAGCCAGATATGGAAAGAAGTCTTCCGACTCCAAAAAGGAATTAGGGTTTCAGGACACCAAGAGGACCCTATAAATAGCCCTGTAAAACACATAAACCATACCTTTTGTTCTAGATTCGAAGTAGCAAGCTTAGGAGAGGAATTGACGATTTGTCTCTCGAGTCTTCTTCGGTTTTAGTTTTTTATTTTTATTTCATTATGTTTAGAATATTTAGTTTACTTAGTATGTGTAACTAAACTCCTATAGGGCTTGATTGAAGCCCTAGTTATGCTTTTCCACATGTTCATTCATTGATTATCTTTGCTATAGCCTTGTTAAAATATTTAACTTGATTAATACCTGTTTATATTTACATTCCTCATATGTATGTGCTTGATCAACGTATGCATGTGGTATGGATAAGTTAGTCGAATCAATTTAGATGACCGAGTCCTGGGTTCGACATTAGTAACAAGGTATATCCACACCGGATTCCCAGGTTAATCAACATCGAAAACCGGGAGTGGACCAAGCCCTAGCTCCTGTGTGGTTGCCGATCTCCATAGCTCTCATGCTCTCTTAAGGAACAACTCAGTATACACTTGTTGGAAATCACCTTGACAAGATGCCCAGGTGGTGATCTTCGAAACACCCAAGTCTAGAATGACTTGTAGCAAGAATTGGAATCGAAAACAGGAATAGACAATCAAAGAAGGAAAGAAGACAAGCAATTGTTATCGAGGTTCGGCAATGTGCCTACGTCCCCGTGAGTTCCTTCGAACTCTCTGCACTAAATTAAATGGTTCTTACAAGTTACAGCAATCCTCTTCAAGAAACCAAGTTCTTGAAGAAATCAAGAAGAGAAGAAAGGAAGAAGATGAGAACTAACAATGCTCTCTTTCTAATCTAGACTTCTCTATCTTTTACAACCAGCCTCACTTCAAAGAGCCTCTCTTATGTTTATGTCTCTCACATAATTCTCTCTATGTGTTTACAATTGATCTCACAATTTCGCAATGTATTCTCTATCCTCTTATTATTTCATGTGTGAAAATGAGGCTAGGAAACCCCTTTTGTAGCCATCCACTTCTTGGACATTCTTGAGATTCAATCCTCACCCTTTGATCAAGATCATCACTTAATCATGGCCCTTCATCACTTTCCTAAGTGGTTCTGTGCATTTTGACTTTGCACACACGCACCTAAGAGATTCCTTATGCATGCTGCCTATGTGTGCTTGACTTTGCCTAGCACCTAGGCGCTCAACAGGGTGCGGTGCGGTGCTGGGCCGAGCACACTTGCAGCAGCTTCTGGGCAGTGTGTCGCTGGTGGTGAGTGGTGAGGTGTTGGGCTATACGTGGTATGTTACTGGTGCATACCTGGAGTCCTCATTCTGCAAGGTGCGATGCTAGAGAAGGAGGGGCGCGGTGCACACTAATGCTGCCCCTTTCTCCTAGCTGTGCGCACACCAGTGCGGCTAGCCTTACCTTGCTCCAAAGTGATGCACACACATGTGTGCAGTCTTCTAACTTGCTGAAATTTAATCCTCAAACTTTGGTTTAGACTTTAACCATCTTTGAACCATGCTTTAATGTGTTTGAACCTTAGACAAATACCAACAATCTCTACCTTTGTCTAAGTGTTCAAAAACCTGAACCATTGTGCAGAGAGCTTCGGGATCCAAACTCATCTTGAGTCATCGATTAACCAACTCCAATCCTAAGTAGTCCAAGGTAATGATTGAACTTACTTAGAGGTAGAACTTTAGTACCCAGATCCGCAAGATTTTCTTTCGTGGCTACCTTGTCAGCATGGATGCCTCATTTCGTAACATTTTCCCTAATGAAATGATACCGAACATCCATGTGCTTTGTCCTCTTATGGAACATTGGATTCTTACACAAGTACAATGCACTTTGACTATCCGAAAATACCACAACCTGCTCCTCCAGTACCTTCAACTCTTCAAGCAACCCTTTACACCACATAGCCTCCTTAATGGCCTCCGTAGCTTCTATGTAGTCAGCCTCGGTTGTTGAGAGTGCTACCACTGGCTTCAACTGAGCCTTCCAACTTACACAACATCCATTTAAGTTGAAGAAGTAAGAGGTAATTGATCTTCTTTTATCCCGGTCTGCTCCATAGTCCGAATCAGCAAAACCCTCAAGGCAGATGGACTTACCTCTCTTCTCATACACCAGCCCTACTTCTGGGCTTCCCTTCAAATACATCAGCAACCACTTCATCTCGAGCTAATGCTCATTTCCAAGATTACTCATAAACCTACTAAGAACATTTATTATATGAGTAATGTCAGGTCTAGTGCTTACCATGGTGAACATAATAGAACCAACCGCACTAGAGTAGGAGACTTTCTCCATTTCCTTCTTCTCCGCCTCCGATCTTGGACATTGATCGCTGGAGAACTTGAAATGACCAGCAAGGGGAACCTTCACTGGTTTGCTATCTTTAATAGAATTTAGATATTATCTTCTCTATGTAGGAAGTTTGAGAGATCTTCAATTTGTTTCTCTCCCTTTCTTGGATGATACACATCCCAAGGATCTTTTGTGCATGGCCAAGATCCTTCATCTCAAACTCCTCACTGAGTTGAGCCTTATATTTCTTTATCCTCTCTATGCTGCTCCCAACGAGCAACATGTCATCAACATAGATGAGGATGATCACCACTTCCTCAACCTTCTGCCCCTTATAGTACAAGCATGACTCATAGTAGCTTCTTATGAAACCTAAGCAGATTATAAAGGAATCAAACCTCTTATTCCATTGCCGAGGTGTTTGCTTTAGGCCATAGAGAGATTTCTTCAATTTGCACACCAATTCTCCCTGACTTCCTTCCTCATAGCCTTCGGGTTGCCTCATGAAAATGGTCGCATCGAGCTCTCCATGTAAGAATGCTGTCTTCACATCCATTTGCTCAATTTCCCAATCAAATTAGACCACTAATGCTAACACTATCCAGATCGTCTTGTACTTCACAACCGGTGAGAAGATTTCTATGAAATCTATACCTTCTTTTTGTGTGAACCCCTTCACCACTAGCCTAGCTTTATACCAGACTTTATCCCCTGGAGTATTCCCTTCTTTGATCTTGTAGAGCCATCTACAATCCACAACTCTCTGTTTTTCAGGTTTGGGCACCAGCTCCCAAGAGTTATTCTTCATCAAAGAGTCCATTTCTTCCTCCATAGCCAGTTGCCACTTTGATGAATTCTTACACGCCATGGCATTTGTGCAAGTTTCTGGTTCAACCTCTCATTCTATCCAAGGAGCTGCTACATTAGCATCCGCAAACCCATATCTCAAAGGTGGTCTAACCACCCTCCTTCCCCAGTCTCTTGTGAGCTGGTAGTCATTCCGACTTGCTGCATCAACCTTTTCTTATTCAGCCTTTTCTTAAGTTTCTTTAGCTTGGCCTTCATCCAAGGGCTCTACCTGGTCCAAACCCTCCTGCCTCCTTTGCTATACCTGAACCAAGTTCTCATTGATGTGATGCTCCACAACTTCCGGACTGGTTTGCTCACTAGCCCTTGCAGGGTTAGTTTTCTCCAAGTAGGGAAATAATAATTCATTAAAAATAACATCTCTACTTATAATCAGTTTCATGCCCTTCTTTTCTAAGGACCACAACCTATATCCCTTAACCCCATCACCATACCTAGAAATACACATTTTCTAGATCTAGGGCTAAGTTTATCCTCCTTTTGATGTGCATATGCAACACACCCAAAAGTCCTAAGGTTGTTTAATTCAGGGGGTTTTCCACTCCACATCTCCATAGGAGTCTTGAGCTCTAAAGCTCTAGAGGGTGATCTATTTATCAAATATGCAGCTGTAGCCACAGCTTCTCCCCAAAAATATTTTGGTAACCCGGATCTTATTAGCATGCACCTAACCTTTTCCATAAGGGTTCTATTCATTCTTTCAGCAACTCCATTTTGCTGAGGTGTTTTTACAACCATCCTATGCCTTAGAATGCCATTTAATTAACAGAATTTATCAAAATCTTTATTGCAAAATTCTAAGCCATTATCGGTTCGTAAAGTCTTAATTACCCTACCCGTTTGAGTTTCCAGCAACTTCTTCCACACAACAAATTTATCCAAGGCATCCGATTTATTTCTAAGCAAATAAACCCACACTCTTCTTGAATAATCATCAATTAAAGATAGAAAGTAAGTGTTACCTCCCTGTGTTGGTGTCCTTGATGGTCCCCAAAGGTCCAAATGAATGTAGTCAAGAATCCCCTTAGATTTGTGCACTTCGGTGTTGAAGCTGACCCGGTGTTTCTTCCTAAGAATGCAACTCTCACAGAAATCCAGTTTCTCTCCTTTGTTTCCTCCAAGTAGACCATCCTTGCTAAGAACTTGTAGGCTCTTTTCGCTCATGTGTCCCAAGCGAGTGTGCCAAAGGGCTGCCTTGTCCATCTCAGCCATCAAGCTTGCTGCTTGATCATTGATTTCTATCTCTCTGATCATCTCATAGAGTCCATCGTTTCTTGCTGCCTTGATCACTACCAAAGATCGTTTGGCCACCTCGATCTTTCCTCCCTCTACTTTCTATGTATACCCCATGGAATCCAGCTGCCCCACTGAGATCAAATTTCTCTTCAAATCTGGAAGATACCTCACATATCGTAGCAGCCTTGTGACTCCATCAAACATCCTCAATTGGATGTCTCTAATCCCTCTCACTTGGCAAGAATTGTCATTCCCCAAGAAGACCCTTCCATCATTGATCTCCTTGAAATTCTTGAACCATTTTTTGTGAGGGCACATGTGATAAGTGCACCCAGAATCAAGAATCTGCTTTCTGCTGCCTTGCCTCCTGCTCACATTTGAGCACACAATAAGAACATCATCTTGCTGTTCTCCCTTGGCAACCGAAGCCTCTTCATTGTTGGTGTGGCTTCTCCTCTCATCCCACATCCTCTTCTTCCAATCTTTCTTGAAATGGCCCTCCTTGTTGCAGTAGAAGCATCTCCTTCCTTCTCCAAGTCTTGTCTTGGAATGAGATCTCCCATGGTTCTGCCCTCTACCTCTTGATTTCTCCCGATAGTTACCATGGTTGCTACTGCCATTCCGAGTTGCTGGCCTTCCTCTTACGAACAGTCCATCTCCACTTAATGTCTTCTTCATCTTGGCCTTGAAATCATGTGCCCTTATGGCATTGATCACAATCTCCTTTGGTAAAGTGTCATTTCCATACTCAATGACATTAATCAAGTTATCAAAGCAATCAGGAAGAGAATTTAACAAGATAACAACCAATTGTTCATCCGGAAAAATAATGCTACAGCTATTCAAATCTTGAACTAGATTATTAAAGACATCAAGATTATCTTGCAACTCTTTACTAGGATCCATTTTAAAAGCAAAGATTCTTTTAAGAAGATAAATCTTGTTAGGGAGAGTTTTGGTAAGAAACAACTTATCTAGTTTCTTCTATATGACAACCAGATCCTCCGAGTCTCCGCACTCCCTTGTGATACTATCCGACATGTGCAAGAAAATGGTGCTATAAGCCATCTTCTTCATCTCGGTCTGCTGGTCCTCCGTGACACTTGGTGGAAAAGCATCATCTTCTCCAATAGCCAAGTCCACTTTCTGTTGCATTAGGACCGCCTTGTTCTTCCGCTTCCAAAAGGCAAAGTCTCTCTTTCCATCAAACTTCTCAACACAGAAATTTGAAGCCATCTTTTGTGGACAAGATCCCAGATTTATACACTACCCATAAATGCTTTCTTTAACCTCAAGAACACAGATCGAAGATGGATCTTAACACCATTCTTGAATCACCCTCAAGAATACGATCGGATCTTGATCTTTAGACCATTCTTGAATTACCCAAGAAGTTGATCTTTGATTCTTGGAGTCTTGGCTCCATCACCTTCTTGTTCTAGCTCCGATACCCTCTAACTGAGCTCTGATACCACTGTTGGAAATCACCTTGACAAGATGCCCAGGTGGTGATCTTCTAAACACCCAAGTCTAGAATAACTTGTAGAAAGAATTGGAATCGAAAACAGGAATAGACAATCAAAGAAAGAAAGAAGACAAGCAATTGTTATCGAGGTTCGACAATGTGCCTATGTCCCCGTGAGTTCCTCCGAACTCTCTGCATTAAATCAAATGGTTCTTACAAGTTACAGTAATCCCCTTCAAGAAACCAAGTTCTTGAAGAAACTAAGAAGAGAAGAAAGGAAGAAGATGAGAACTAACAATGCTCTATTTCTAATCTAGACTTCTCTATCTTTTACAACCAGCCACACTACAAAGAGTCCCTCTTGTGTTTATGTCTCTCACACAATTCTCTCTACGTGTTTACAATTGATCTCACAATGTCACAATGTATTCTCTATCCTCTTATTATTTCATATGTGAAAATGAGGCTAGGAAACCCCTTTTATAGCCATCCACTTCTTGGACATTCTTGAGATTCAATCCTCACCCTTTGATCAAGATTATCACTTAATCATGGCCCTTCATCACTTTCCTAAGTGGTGCTATGCTTTTTGACCTTGCACACACGCACCTAAGTGAGTCCTTATGCATGCTGCCTATGTGTGCTTGATTTTTCCTAGCACCTAGGTGCTCAACAGGGTGTGGTGCGGTGCTGGGCAGAGCACACTTGCAGCAGCTTTTGGGCGGTGCACCGCTGGTGGTGAGCGGTGACGTGCTGGTGCGTTCCTGGAGGCATGTACACTAGGCGGTGCAGTGATGGGTTGTGCACGGTGCAGTGCTAGTGCATCCCTAGAGTCTCCATTCTACAATGTGTGGTGCTAGAGAAGGAGGGGCGCGGTGCACACTGATGCTGCCCTCTTCTCCCAGCTGTGGGCACACCCTTATGCTTGTGTGCAGAAGTGCGCACACCAGTGCGCCTCGCCTTACCTTGCTCCAAAGTGATGCACACACATGTGCGCAGTCTTTTAACTTGCTGAACTTTAATCCTCCATGGCTTAGACTTTAACCATCTTCAAACCATGCTTGGACATGTTTGAACCTTAGACAAATACCAACAACCTATGTTGAATCCCTTAAGAGAGAAAAGAGTTAGAGTATACACCATGCCTAACTCGTAGCATAGGGAGATCAATAGCCTAAGGCGTGAACCAAGCCCTTACGTTGGCAACCATTAGATATTCATGATAAGGCTAGAGCATTGAAGCTTTACGTAGTGGGAAAGTATAATTAGGGCGGATATCGTAGTCCTATGTTCCCAATATTGTTATTTACTCACAATCAAACTGCTATTTCTCTTTTTAAACTTGAAGAAACTAATTCTAAAACAAAATTTACCAATCCCTATGGAAATGATCTCACACTTGCACACTATACTACCACAGAACTTGTGCACTTGCAAGTAAAACTCGGACGGTTATTTGCATATTTATTTAGGTAGATAATTGCTCCAACATGGAATGATAATTGTATGAAAGATTTCAATACATTGAAGGATGTTCTCACCTCTGCTCCTATAATGATGGCACCAGATTGGAATCTTCCATTCGAATTGATGTGTGATGCTAGTGACTTCGCTTTGGGAGCTGTCTTAGGTCAAAGGGTCAATAAGGTACCTCGTGCTATTTATTATGCTTCTAGAACTTTAAATTATGCTCAACTTAACTATTCTACTACTGAAAAGGAATTGTTAGCTGTTATTTTTGCTTTAGAGAAGTTTAGATCATATTGATAAGTGCTTAAATAGTTATATTTAAGCCCCTTAATTTACACTTTTTAGACTCTTTATTTATACATTTTAGTAGTTTCTACTTCATTTTTGTGTTTTATGTGTTTTTCACAGGACTAGGAGAAAAAGATGATAATTTGGAGCTTTTAGAAGCAAAAGTCAAGTTATGCCATCTAGTAAGGTGCGCACCTCCCTTGAGATCGAGCACACAAGAGCACTAGCGCACTTGAAGAAAGCTCGAGCGTACATCTACGCTCGACCACATCCCGCATACGCTAGAGCGCAATCACTCCAGAGGCGGCAGAGCCAGATATGGAAAGAAATCTCCAGACTCCAAATAGGAAATTAGGGTTTCGGGACACCGTAAGGACCCTATAAATAGCTCTATAAAACACATAGACCATACCTTTTGTTCTAGATTTGAAGTAGCAAGCTTAGGAGAGGAAGTGACGACTCGTCTCCTGAGTCTTCTTCGGTTTTAGTTTTATGTTTTTATTTCACTATGTTTAGAATATTTAGTTTACTTAGTATGTGTAACTAAACTCCTATAAGGCTCAATTGAAGCCCTAGTTATGCTTTTCCACATGATCATTCATTGATTATCTTTGCTTTAGCCTTGTTAGAATATTTAACTTCCTTATATGTGTGTGCTTGATCAACGTATACATGTGGTATGGATAAGTTAGTCGAATCAATTTAGATGACCGAGTCCTGGGTTCGACATTAGTAACAAGGGATATCCACACCAGATTCTCGGGTTAATCAACATGGGAAACCAGGAGCGGACCAAGCCCTAGGTCCCGTGTGGTTGCCGATCTCCACAACCCTCATGCTGAATCCCTTAAGAGAGAAAAGAGTTAGAGTATACGTCATGCCTAACTCGTTGCATAGGGAGATCAATAGCCTAAAGTGTGGACCAAGCCCTTAGGTTGGCAATCATTAGATATTCATGATAAGGCTAGAGCATTGACACTTTAGTTAGTGGAAAAGTATAATTATGGTGGATATCGTAGTCCTATATTCCCATTATTGTTATTTACTCACAATCAATTTGCTATTTCTCTTTTTAACTTGAAGAAACTAATTCTAAAACGAAATTCACCAATCCTTGTGGAAATGATCTCGCGCTTGCACACTATGCTACCATAGACCTTGTGCACTTGCAAGTAAAATTAGGACGGTTATTTGCATATTTATTGTTATTTCCTTTTTAATCTATTCCATTCTTAATTATTGTTTTTATCTTATTTTGTTTCTTTTCATCAAAACCCTAATCAATTTCCTTTTTCTTTGTTTCAGGTACTCCAGGAGAGCTTTCTATGCCACTTGCGATCGAGTGCACCCTCTAGTGCGATCGAGTGCAATTGAAGCAGAGAGTCATCCGAGCAGTAATGTTTGACTGTTGCACTCACATAACTGCCACTGATTCATGCACGGACGTCGATCCAAGAATCCGGCATTCCTTCCCCTTGATCCCGAGGTAGAGAGGACTATCCAACACAGGCTTAGAAATAATTCGAAAGAGGTAGAAAGAGGAGTTGAGGAAGACACACCGATGGCAGAACAGATAGCCGAATAGCAACCACCTAAGCGGAGGCCGATGAAGCAATCCTTCATCCCGCAGAACCTCGATCAACCATAGTGCATTGCGTATCAACCTGAGGCAGAAGGAAACTATTACATATCTCCGCAAATACTCAGTGCACTGACTCACTTTAAGGGTACACCTAGTGAGGACCCACATTTGCACCTTTGAGAGTTCTTCGACCTCTGCAAATTCCAGCACATCCGAGGCTTAGACCAAGTTGGAATAAGGTTAATTCTTTTCCCTTTTTCCTTGAAAGATAATGCTAAATTATGGTATGATTCTTTGCCTGCAATTTCCATCCACACTTGGGAGGAGTTGGCTAGCAAATTCCTAAGGAAGTTTTTCCCAGCCCAAAAGACGAGGCAAATGAGAAAAGAAATTCAATCCTTCCAACGAAAGGATGGTGATTTATTCTTTGAGGCCTTGGGACACTTCAACGAGCTACTACTCAAGTGCCCACACCACAATCTACCCTCAAATGAACTGGTACAATCTTTCTATGAAGGTTTGAGTGATTCTAACAAAAACATTGTGGATTCAGGTTGTGGAGGAGTGCTGATGGAGAAGAGCAGCGAAGAGGCTATGGAACTCTTCGAAACCCTAAGTGAACACACGCAGCAGTTCTCCTCTCGAGGTAGACATATAACCAAGAGTAAGAGTATGTATGAGGTAAGCTTAAATGGAGGATCATCTCCTCAAATAGTTGCTGTGGAGAGGAAACTCGATCTATTGGTTAAAGCTATGGCTGCTCAGAACACTTCAACGAACCCACCAGCTACACCACTCCAGGTATGTGCCATTTGCTCACAATTTGATCATAATACTGAGACGTGTCCCTTGTATTCATCTGCAGATCATGAGCAAGCTAACTTTGTGGGACCAAATAATTATCCGCCGAAAAAAAATTCCTATGCAAACACGTACAATTCTGGATGGCGGAATCACCCAAATTTCTCGTGGAGCAACAACCAAAACAGTCAAGGGCAACAAAGAAATTTCCAACCAGCAGCCCAATCTGCTCTTGAACCAAAGAAAAATGACCACGAAAGTCTTGTGAGGCAACTAGTGACTCAGCAATAACAAATCTTGAATAAACATGAACAATTCATGGAAGAGTCAAGGCAATTTCAGACTGAAATGAGGCAAATTACTACAAAACACGATCAAGCCATTCAAGGACTAGAGCTACAAATGGGACAATTGGCCAAGGAATTGAGTAGCAGAAAGCAAGGAGAGCTCCCAGCCCAGCCACTGCCTAATCCAAGAGGACATCAGTAGCTGAATGCTATAACAACCTTAAGAAGTGGTAAGACCATCGGCACCAATGAGCCTACAAAAGCATCTCCATACCAAGCCTCCATATCTAAGGTAAGAGAGATGGAAAAGGTAAATCCACCTCCACCCTTCCCTCAAAGGTTAGTGAAGCCTAAAAAGGAAACTAAAATGATTGACATTTTCGAAACCATGAAAAAAGTGGAAATAAATATTCCTTTATTAGATGCAATAAGACAACTACCTGCTTATGCTAAGTTTTTAAAAGATTGTTGCACTAACAAACAGAAATTTCAGGAGCATGAGATGGTAGCCTTGACCGAAGAGGTGAGTGCTGTATTATTGAGAAAATTACCACCTAAACTAAAGATCCGGGTAGTTTTACTATTCCTTGCAGGCTAGGTGACCAGTTTTTTGAGCATGCATTATTGGACTTAGGAGCAAGTGTCAATTTGCTACCTTACAGTGTATTCGAGACACTAGGTTTGGGGGAACTCCAACCAACCTCCATTACATTGTAATTGGCTGACAAAAGCATCAAACGACCAAGAGGTATCCTCGAGGATGTTTTAGTAAGAGTAGGTAAATTTATTTTACCTGCTGATTTTATTGTATTAGACATAGAGGAATGCCATATGCCGGTACCACTCCCTATCATCTTAGGGAGACCATTTATGATCACTGCTGACACAAACATTAATGTAAAAAGGGGTATTGTCACTATGCGAGTAAATGATGAAGAGGTAAAATTTAAAATATTTAATACAATAGACTCCCTCAGAACTGATGATAAGTATCATAATGCGAGTTTCATGCAAGGTCTTGATGAGAAAATTCCTAAGGTCCATTGCACTGTTCCATTGGAGATCATCCCCAACCATGCTGACATTAGATTGGACATTGGGCCAGATGATAACGTAATTAAAAATATTAATGGAGCTATCCACACCATCAAGAACACACCCAAGCTCTCAAGTAAGTGTAATCCCCCATTTAAAAATCTTGCACTTGCTAATACTACTTCTCCCTGTTTTACTGACCAGGCACCAAAATTGGAGACAACGAAGCTGTCGACGGCACTGGAACCACCTGATGGGGGCTCTAAGTGCCTCCTTCAAAAGACATAGCCTTGAAGCTACCATAGAGAGCACTTGAGCAAATTTCACTTGCATAACATATAGCTCCAGTGCCTCTATCGAGGTTAGTGGTACTGAATGCCACTAAAATACGGTATGACTGTATCGTTCTAATTTTGTTTTTGGTAAGTCTTAATATGTTGTACATACTGCATTAAGCTTGAGCACACCATTCATTAGGCTCGAGCACACATCCCCTACACTCCAGTGCGAACGAGCGCATTACCCTACGCACTTGCACATCATGGGATCGAGCGCACTTCACAAATGCACTCGAGCGCACTCGGGGCAGAGAAGTCACGTGCATATTATAAACAATTTCCCATTGCAAGGCTCATTTACACTCAATCGCACCTCTGATATCTCTCTCTCGCACTCACCATCTCACACAGCAAAACCTTACCCTCAACACTCATCCGGCACTCCACACCACCACCACCACCTCGCCACATAACCAAGTAAACCACCAGGAAAATACATTTTCTTTCTCCCTTGCACACACGCCACCCTCCAAAGCACGCAAGGTACACACTTGTTTTTTTGTTAGATACTTACGCAAACACACGGTTCTTGATCTTCAGTTTACATATACACTATCCATTTATGTTATTCATGTGTGTTGATTGTGTATTATTTTTTTTCCATTTCCAGGAGGTTTGGATCAAGTGTGTATAAATTCTACAGCTTCTGGTTTTTGGTGCGCATAATGTGTTCGACAAATTGCCTAACCGAGTGCGATTGAGCGCTGGGTATCAGCGATCGAGCGCACTACATCTCGTGCGATCGAGTGCACTATATCTGTGATTGAGCGAAAGTTTGACAGTAACACAGTTTCAGGTTTCAAAACATGGCTTCCATATCCCGTGCTTCTAGCAGCCGCCATCAGGCACCCCGGCCCAGTTTTCAACAGTGTGAAATACTGTTCGAGACAACATTTAACGTGGAAGAAGACTTTAAGAGTTTGGACGCCACAAGATGGGTGGTCCAAGAGTTCAAGAGCTGAGGTCTCAAGCGGCTATTTAAGCCGGTCTATTCGACAGTATATATTCAATTTGTGGTTGGCTTCTACGAGAACCTGACCTACGACTGCAACAAACCAGAAATCTTATCTTCTTCAGTCCAAGGCAGATTCATAGTGCTGACCACCACTGACATAACCCGTTCTCTGCACTGTTGTGATGAGTCCCCACCGGAAGACAGCCACATGGAGGAGCAGCCTGACCCGTTCCCTCTACCACACATCATAGAGGATATGTGTACGGGAGAGTACGCAGATCGCCACAATAATGCGGGGAGCCAGTTGAAGTTGTCTCCCCGTTTATGGTTCGTTGACTCAGCCCTACAGTGGAACGTGTGTCCTTTGGGGCACAAGACACAAAGACGTGATCAGTTCTTACAAGCTCTCTACACTTTTCACCGGGGTCACTGGTACTCCATCCCAGCGGTCATATGGAGTCAGATACACAAGTTTTGGGATGGGGTGCATAACCGACAGACGACCACAGCTAATGCCTGGGGCCTTCCTTTCCCCTTCTTGCTCAGTCACATCTTCAAGAAGAAGGGGATTAGAGGCTCCTCTATAGACTGCTCGGTTAGTGACCATCCTTTCTTTAGGAGAGCCCAACGGAGCCTCAGCCAGTCGCACATGCTCTGAGGACCCCGGGCACAGATTCCAGCTGTCGAGCCTATAATGGATGATCTGATGGAGACCGAGCATCCAACAGTGAGCCCTTCATGGGAGGAGGATCAAACAGACATCTATGGAGTATTAGCACCTCCTAGATGAGCTGTCTTCCTTCTGCTGTGAGTTGTCCGACATCCGTCGGGAGGATCTTGAGGCAGCCCATTTAATCCATCAGCGGATCGATGGGTTAGAGGCACAGTTTACACGATAGGAGGTGATGCTACAGGCCATCCTTGACCACCTACCTCCTGCACCTGGTACCTCCTCGACTGCACCCACAGATGATTAGCAGTGAGAGGATACCCCGTCTGGCTAAAGATGTAAAACTTAGCGCTCATGGAAGGCACCCCAGATATATCCTTTTCATTTTAGTAATTTTAATTTGTTTATAATTATATTTACATGTCTATTATTCATATTTTGTTTTCCATAACAATGTTTTCTTTTCTTTGTCAGGTACTTAGTGCGTGCATCCAGTTCAAGTTTGGGGGCATGTACAAAGCAAGCAAGCAACCTAGTTCTCCATCTCCAAGGTCAGATCTTTCCATGCCACACCCACATTGGGGACAATGTGTATTTTAAGTTTGGGGGTTATGGGAGATACTAGATACTATTACACACACACTTGAAACACATGCACATACTAAGTCCCAGTTTTTTTTAGGCGAGATAAATGCATGTTCTTTTGGTAAACAAAAATTTCGGTTGATTTAAAAATTTGATAACACTTAATTAGTAAGCTTAAAAACTAGAACACATAGTCTTGTATTAGGAATTTTACAAAGTTAGTTACCTACCTCAAGGCACCAAAGAATTCACGAGTGTGATTCAAATTTGCACAAGCACATTTAGCACGCATTTGTGTGGGTTATGACATATAATTATCTTGTGTATGTTTCTATAACCTAACTGTAATCGGATAGCTTGTTAAAAAGAGCACTTTGGCATAAGAAAAATAAAGAAAAATGTTCATCATGCAAAAATAAAATCGAAAGCTTCTAAGTGATCATTAAAAAACTTTTCACTGAGTAACTAGGCCTCTTGCCTCAGTAAGCATTGAGTGTTTACGTCAAAAGGTGGGATGTAAATGATCATAATAAAAATTTCCACTAAGTAACTGGGCCTCTTGCCTCAGTAAGCATTTAGTGTTAACGTCAAAAAGTGGGAATTTCATTTATAAGCATTAAAAACATGTTAGTTCTATAGCCTTTTTTACTCGAGTTGGTAAGTCCTTAGGGGTATTGATGAGAGTCATAAAATGCCTCTCAACAGTGGTTAATTGTTAGCATTTTAGGATTGATCTCGGTCTTTATTGTGCTTTTATATGTTAATAACTCTAAAGTAATATTATTGGACCATTGACTTATTTCAGTGTAATTTTCAGGTACTTTAAGTTTAAAAGAGAAAAAGAAGCGATCATTGCTTAAAAGACCAAGATCCCATACTTCTGGAAGGACAAGATGGACTGCTGCCTGAATTGCGATTAAGCACACAAGCAGTGAGATCGAGCACACATCCCACATCGAGCAAGGTACTCTACAGCGCATATGCGATCGAGTGCACAAGCTGCGATCGAGCGCATATGCGATCCATCGCACTCGAGCTGCCATCGAGTGCACCTGGACAGTATCCCACATCGGCTAGATAACACATAGCATTCTGGGAGTTTGCCTATATAAAGACCCACTCTGCTCAGTTGAAATCATCAACCAATCGGAGCTCTTCTAAGATCGTCTTCTGAGATCATTAGAGAGTGACTCTAGAGGGCCTCTAGGAGAAATCCAGAGGGCCTTTAAGAGGAATCCAAAGTATAACATTTGGAGGGCAAGCTGAGGATGATCGCTGAGAGGCCGGAGGAAACTCGAGGAGGCATGAGCTCTATGGCTAGCAAATCTCCAAGCAAGGCGTAGGGATGAATCCCTAGGTGTAGTTGTTCTTATTTTCCTTTATTTGATTCAGTTGCAGTTGGTATTATTTTTATCAAACATTGTTATGTTTTATTCTTTAATTTAATTAGTAGATTATTTTATTAGTCCGATGATTGCATGCTTCATTTCCATATAAGTTCAGTCATGCTTTTCTTATGTGTATCTGTTTGGATGTGATTGGGTCCGGTAGACCTCTGTTATAGATTTGTCCATTGTTACGGTATTGTCATTAGATATATCATCGTCTTTCAATAATTTATAAGTTGGGTCATTTGTGCTTAAAAGTAAAGAATAATTCACAACAATTATATTAGGATTTATAATTGTGTTTTAATTGAATATATGTCGATTGCTTGTTTGGGATGTGAAACTTTCAATCGAGATAAAAAAAACTAAATCAAGTTAAGATTAGAGCAACAAGCCTAGGGAGGATTCCCGGAACCTTGTCATTCTTAATTATATTTCAAACCTATTCACATAATTACTCTTTTTCTCAAACAAACTCAAATTCATTTAATCTTTTATCGTTTGTGTTAAGGTTTACTCCTTTTGTAGTTAACTTGTTTCCCCTGTGGAATCGACACCCCAAAACTATACTACAACTACTGCATTATGTTTTGGGCGTAATCAAATTCTGGCGCCGTTGCCAGGGAAACGCGCTTAACTACAAGGAAGTTTGTCAACTTTTGACATAACAATAGAAGAATTGTAAATAGTATCTTTCAGCATTTTATTTGATATTTTGTGATCTTGCATGCCCAGATATAGGGACACTTTGGGTAGATTTGCCTATAGGCCTATGCTAGAGACAAAAGGAACCTTTTTAAACCCTTTGTTTGATAATCCATCTAGTCCTGAGGAAATGAGTGAACACGAGGATCAACCTACTAGGACCCTTGAGGATTACCTCCACCCTACACGCACAACCACACCATCTTGCATCATGTTTCCAGCCAACATTCCCCAGTTAGATCTTAGGACAGGGATGATACAGTTACTCCCTACATTTTATGGCATGGAAAATGAGAAACCATATGTGCACATTAGGGAGTTTGAGGAAGTAGTCGCAACTTTCCATGATCAAGGTGCAACTGCTGACATTGTGCGACTTAAGTTCTTTCCTTTTACTTTGAAAGATAGAGCTATGAGTTGGCTATACTCACTTAGACCATGATCTATTGGGTCGTGGACTGAGATGACTCAAGCCTTCTTTAACAAGTACTTCCCTCAACATAAGACTAATGCGTTGAAAAGACAAATCTCAACCTTTGTACAAAATGAAAACGAGACTTTATATCAGTCTTGGGAAAAATTTAAAGAGCTGTTGAGTATGTGCCCACACCATGGGTATGAAAATTGGCGTTTAGTGAGCTATTTCTATGAGGGTCTTACCTATAGAGAATGCCAATTTGTAGAGATGATGTGCAATGGGGAATTTATGAAAAAAGACCCCGATGAGGCTATTGAATACCTCAATGAGCTTGCTGAGAAAGCTCATACATGGACTAGACCTAGTGCTACTGAAAGCACGAATAGGTCACAACCTATAGAAAATTCCAGTGGTGGAGGGATATACCATCTTAGGGAAGAAGACAACCTGAAAGCTAAGGTCGAACTGCTCACTAGGGAGTTAGAGGCATTGAAAACTAAGGGCTCAAAGCAAACACATATGGCTAATCATGTCGAGTCTTTAGAGCCGTGTTTTGTGTGTATCGGGGTAGATCACCTCCTCCAAGAATGCCCCACATTTGCTGATATGAGAGGGCTGTATGAGGAACAATGTAATTCCTTAGGCATGTACAAGAAGCCTCTTGCACCTTCTCTAACACTTATAACCCGGGGTGGCGAAATCACTCCAACTTCAGCTGGAAATTTGAAAACCAGCATGTGCAGCCCCCTAGATCATCCCCTGCACCTTATCATGCACCCTCATCCTCTAGGAACTCGCTAGAAGACACCTTACAGGCCTTTATAGAGGCACAAGGTAAGACAAACCAAAGGTTTGAGGCATTATTTACATAGGTGATGGAAGAGAATAGAGAAACTAGGAGCCAAGTGTCCAAATTAATGAGCTCTTCAAGTATGACTGAGCGAGGTAAGTTCCCTTTCCAAACTCAGTCCATACCTCACGGTCAACATATGGCACAAGAAAACCTGAAAGATGTAAATGCCATTGTGACTCAAAGTGGTAAGTCACTGCACATCCCACCAATGAATGTATCCGAGGATGTGAAAAAAGGTCAAACTAGTCGTAATATTGAACTGATCAAAGACCCTGAAGTGACCAAAAGTCCTGTTAAGGCACCATACCCTTAAGCCTTAAAGTCAAAAAAGAAAAATCTAGACTTAAACAATCAAATCCTAGAGAACTTAAGGCAAGTGAAACTCAATCTTCCTCTTTTGCATGTGATTAAACAAGTGCCTACGTATGCAAAAGTTCTCAAGGATTTATGCACAATCAAGAGGAGACACCATTTCAAGAAAACTGTATTCCTAACTGAGCAAGTTAGTGTCTTAATTGAGGAAAGAATTCCCCCAAAATACAAAGATCCGGGCTGTCCTACCATTGCTTGCAGCATTGGAAATCATGAGGTTGGACAAGCCTTACTAGATCTAGGAGCTAGTGTGAACCTAATGCCATTTTCTATTTATGTGCATCTAGGCTTAGGGGAAATCAAACCAACCGATGTGGTATTACAGTTGGCTGACCATTCAGTCAAAGTGCCCCAGGGTGTGGTAGAGGATGTGTTGATTCAGATTGATAAATTTTACTATCCTGTTGATTTCGTAATCCCTGATACAACTTCTACTGTTGACACTAACTCGAAAATTCCTTTGATTTTGGGTAGACCTTTCCTTGCTACTGCAAATGCTCTGATTAATTGCAGCAATGGACTCATGAAGCTGTCTTTTGGAAACATGACCTTAGAAGTGAACATTTTCAATGTTGCAAAACAGCCCAAAGATGAGGATGAAAATCACCAGCTATATATGCTTGAGTCATTCATCGATGAGGGAGTTTCCATGGCTCATGATTTTGATCCTCTAAAGAATTCTCTTGTTAATTCTGAGATTGATTTATTTGATGATAAAATTGATGTGATTGATATTTGTGCTGTTTTTGACAAATCTCAGGATTATGGCACCCGCCCATGGCAACCGAGGTTTGAAGAGTTGCCCGAAAGAAGCGAAAAACAAATCCTCTCAAGTGTGGCAGCACCTAAAGTCGAATTGAAGCCACTACCTAAGGGTTTAAAGCATGCATTTCTCGGTCCAGGTGATACCTTTCCTGTTATTATTTCATCTGAATTATCTGAGACCTAATATGAGAAACTGATTCAGACCTTAATTGCACATAAATCAGCCTTAGGATGGAGCATGGCTGCTTTGAAGGGAATTAGTCCCCTGATCTGCTCCCATAAAATAAATTTGGATGAAGGAACCAGTCCTCATAAAGACCCTCAACGTGACTTAACCCCACTATGAAAGAAGTAGTGAAAAATGAAGTATTGAAACTGTTAGATGTAGGTATTATATACCCCATAGCTGATAGTAAATGGGTAAGTCTTACACAAGTCATTCTTAAAAAGTCTGGAGTCACTGTAGTAATGAATGACCTAGAAGAGTTAGTCCCTACTAAACTTGTGACCGGGTGGCGTATGTGCATTGATTATAGAAAATTAAATGCTGCCACCCGGAAAGACCATTTCCCACTCCCTTTTATTGATCAAATTCTTGAGTGTGTAGCTGGTCATCCTTTTTACTATTTCTTAGATGGTTATTCTGGCTATTATCAAATAGAAATTGCATTAGAAGACTAAGATAAAACCACTTTCACTTGTCCTTTTGGCACTTATGCTTTTCGTAGAATGCCATTTGGATTATGTAATGCCCCTGCCACTTTTCAACGTTGTATGATGAGTGTTTTTAGTGATATGGTTGGAAATTGCATGGAGGTTTTTATGGATGACCTAACTATTTTTGGATATTCATTTGATGCATGCTTAATGAATTTGGAAAGAGTTCTAATTCATTGTGAGGAAAAAGAATTGGTATTAAACTGGGAAAAATGTCATTTCATGGTACCATCCGGCATTATCTTAGGGCATATTGTCTCTTCTAGAGGAATAGAGGTGGATCAATCTAAAATTGAATTAATCTCTAAACTGCCTACACCTAAGACAATAAAGGATGTGAGATCTTTCCTTGGTCATGCTGGTTTTTATAGGAGGTTCATACAAAATTTTTCCAACATATCTATACCATTATGTGCCCTCCTAGTTAAAGATGCCCCATTTGAGTGGACTCCAGCTTGTCAAGAGGCCTTTAAAACACTGATTAGCACCTATAATGCAGTCACCTGATTGGAATTTACCCTTTGAAATCATGTGTGATGCTAGTGACTACGCTGTAGGTGCTGTTCTTGGACAGCGAAGAGAGAGAAAACCATTTGTAATTTACTATGCTAGTAAGACTTTAAATAGTGCTCAAATGAATTACTCCACAACTGAAAAAGAATTTCTAGCTGTAGTATTTGCTTTGGATAAATTTCGTGCATATTTAATTGGTTCTCCTATCCTTATTTTTACATATCATGCAGCCCTTAAGTACCTTCTTACAAAGAAGGATGCTAAGGCACGCCTAATCCGATGGATCCTGCTCCTTCAAGAATTCGACATCACCATCAAAGACAAGAAAGGAGTAGAGAATATAGTAGCTGACCATCTTTCAAGGCTCACATTCGAGGACACGTCTGATAACATGCCAATCAAAGATGACTTTCCCGATGAGCATTTACTTGCTGTTACTGCCTTACCATGGTTTTCTCACATTGTGAATTACTTGGTTACAAGTGAGATACCTGTGGATTGAAGCGCTCAAGACAAGAAGAAATTTTTATATGAGGTATGTAATTTTTATTGGGATGACCCCTATCTTTTAAAGTACTGCCCGGACCAAATTCTAAGACATTGTATCCATAATGAAGAGATTGCAAATGTCTTAGAATTTTGTCATTCCCTACCTTGTGGAGGCCACTTTTCAATGAAAAAAACCACTGCAAAAATTTTGCAGTGTGGATTTTATTGGCCTACCTTGTTTAAGGATGCAAACACCTACTGTCGTTCATGCGAAAGGTGTCAATAGTTAGGAGCTGTGTCTCGTCGAAATATGATGCTCTTAAACCTTATTTTGGTAATTGAAATCTTTGATTGTTGGAGCATTGATTTTATGGGACCCTTTCCTCCTTCCTTTAGATACCAATATATCATAGTGGTAATAGATTATGTATCTAACTAGGTAGAGGCAGCAGCTTGCCGAAGCAATGATAATAAAATGGTCATTAAATTTCTTAAGGAAACTGTGTTATCTCGATTTGGTACACCACGTGCTATAATTAGTGATCGAGGTACACATTTTTGCAACCTTTCTTTTGAAGCTTTGATGCAAAAATACGGGGTGTTACATAAAATTTCTACTTCTTATCATCATCAGACTAGTGGGCAAGTAGAGCTTGCTAATAGGGAGATTAAACAAATTCTAGAAAAAACGGTTAACCCAGATCGCAATGATTGGTCTTTGAGACTAGTTGATGCGCTTTGGGCCTACCGTATAGCTTTTAAAACTCCCTTAGGTATGTCACCTTATCGGCTTGTTTATGGAAAGCCTTGCCACTTACCTGTAGAGCTCGAGCATCGAGCATATTGGGCAATCAAATTTTTTAATTTTGACATAGGAGAAGCAGGTAAGCTTCGGAAATATCAATTAACCGAGTTGGAGGAATTAAGAAACGATGCTTATGAGGGCTCTAGAATCGATAAGTCTAAAATGAAAATATTCCATGATAAAAATATTTTGAGAAAAACGTTTACACCTAATGATCGGGTGTTCTTATACGAATCTAGACTCCATAAGCATCCTGGAAAACTTCGGTCGAGGTGGACCAGCCCTTTTGTAGTGAAAACTGTTTTTGAAAATGGGGTGGTAGAAATTGAAGATACTAGGGATGGTCGAATTTTCAAAGTCAATGGTCAACGACTTAAGATCTTAGTCGATAGACAAGATTCGGAAGTGGAAGACATTCCGCTTATGGATCCGGTCTACGCATCTTGACCACACAACACAGGTACGTATTTACTTTTATTTTTCTTTCTTTCATTAAGTTTGTTTCATTTTTATTTTATTTTATTATTGAGTCCATTTTAATTTTTAGTGTGCTAACACATGGTGGTACACCGCAGTTGCTTTCTTTTTTGTTTGTTCTATGTTGTAGATCGGACTTTCAACAAGAAGTTGAGCATGAGGTTCAATTGGTCGTGCATGATTTTCAGCACTACGCACCTTAGGTTAGAAAGGGAGTTTCCTTAATTTTTGCTTTTACATTGAGGACAATGTTTATCTTCAGTTGGGGGTGGAGGAAACACATTTCTTATTGCATACCATACCATTGAACTGTTGAACTGCTTGGTGTCATCTTGGTGTGTGTTTAGCATGCTTTGTGTTAGCTTTAGAGTCAATTTACATGTCAATGATATAAAAATTAATTGAGATAGCATATATCATTCAGAAGTAGTTAAATCTTGCTTCGGTTTGAAATTAATTTAAGTATTAATCTTGATCTGGTTAAAGACTCTAGCTTGTGGTAAGATTGTATGATTAATCGAAAGCATTTAGAAAAATTTTATGTGTGATTATTTTGTGAATATTTTTGTGGCCTCGACAAGCTCAAGAACTTACTTGATAATCACTTGAGGTGAATTCCTAGAATGCACATTACTTAGGATATGATATAGGCCATTTTTGAACCGTTTGAGCCTTTCAAACCTACCATTGCTATATTTATCACTAGTTACCTATTTGAGCCTTTTTCTTGAAAAAGAATTTGAGCCTTGTTTCTTTCAATAGCCAATTTACTCACCTTTATGAGCCTAAAATATTTTATCCTTACCTTCCTTTTAAAAGAACTTAGCTATACACATTTGTTGAGAAGCACTTAAAAGGAGTAGGGAGGGAAATATGAAAAAAATATCACTACCACAACCCAAGTACATTAGAGGAGATAAGTTGGGGATTGTGGAAAAGAAAAAGAAAAAGAATAATGATGAAAGAGAAGGTGAATGGTTATGTGCCAAAATATAAAACTAAAAAAAAAGAATTATGGCAAAGAAAGAAGAAAGAAAGAAAAGAAAAAATGGTGATTTGTTGAAAGAAATGCTCGAAAAATGGTTGGAAGAGTTGGGTATTGAAGTAAAGTTATCCAGTGCTTAAAGAGTTGTGTTCAAAACTAAGAGATTAAGTTCTTTTACTTGTTGAATCTTTCCCGTTGATTCTTAACCTTTACCTTAGCCTAACGTTACAAGCTTATTAAAGACCTATTGATCCAATGTAGTGTGACTTTTCTATAATAGTGGAGAGTGGTTTGAAATGTAAGCATATAGAGCTTGTTTTTGTGATTGATGTCATGCAATTTATTATGTTTTTAGAGGCCAAGACTTGTATTCATAAATGTTATGCATAAAATCATCCGGGTGTTTGGATTAATGGATTGTGGTAAGATGGATGTTAAGAGTCAATAACGATTTTAAGATTGATGTTTGAATTACTTTTGGATTTGGGTGAAATTTAATGATTCTTTATGCCGTGTGTTATGTGGAATTTTTGAGACAAAATGTGAATTACTCTTGATTAACACTAATATTGCTTTTCATTTACTTTGATTCCCACCATAGAATTCATCTCTTAATTTCGCTAGAATTGCTAGGGACTAGCAATAAGCTCGTTGGGGGTTGTGATGAGAGTCATAAATGCCTCTCAATAGTGGTTAATTGTTACCATTTTAGGATTGATCTCGGTCTTTATTGTGCTTTTATATATTAATAACTCTAAAGTAATATTATTGGACCACTGACTTATTTCAGTGTAATTTTCAGGTACTTTAAGTTTAAAAGAGAAAAAGAAGCGATCGTTGCTTAAAAGACCAAGATCCCATGCTTCTGGAAGGACAAGATGGACTGCTGCCTGAATTGCGATCGAGCGCACATCCCACATCGAGCAAGGTACTCTGCAGCGCATATGCGATCGAGCGCACAAGCCGCAATCGAGCGCATGTGTGATCCATCGCACTCGGGCTGCGATCGAGCGCACCCGGACAGTATCCCACATCGGCTAGATAACACATAGCATTCCGGGAGTTTGCCTATATAAAGACCCACTCTGCTCAATTGAAATCATCAATCAATCGGAGCTCTTCTAAGATCATCTTCTGAGATCATTAGAGAGTGATTCTAGAGGGCCTTTAGGAGAAATCCAAAGGGTCTTTAAGAGGAATCCGAAGTATAAAATTTGGAGGGCAAGCTGAGGATGATCGTTGAGAGGTCGGAGGCAACTCAAGGAGGCATGAGCTCTATGGCCAGCTAATCTCTAAGCAAGGCGTAGGGATGAATCCCTAGGTGTAGTTGTTCTTATTTTCCTTTATTTGATTCAGTTGTAGTTGGTATTATTTTTATCAAACATTGTTATGTTTTATTCTTTAATTTAATTAGTAGATTATTTTATTAGTCCGGTGATTGCATGCTTCCTTTCCATATAAGTTCAGTCATGCTTTTCTTATGTGTATCTGTTTGGATGTGATTGGGTCCAATAGACCTCTTTTATAGATTTGTCCATTGCTGTGGTATTGTCATTAGATATATCGTCGTCTTTCGATAATTTATAAGTTGGGTCATGTGTGCTTAAAAGTAAAGAATAATTCACAACAATTACATTAGGATTTATAATTGTGTTTTAATTGAATATATGCCGATTGCTTGTTTGGGATGTGAAACTTGCAATCGAGATAAAAACAACTGAATCAAGTTAGGATTAGAGCAACAAGCCTAGGGAGGATTCCCGAAACCTTGTCATTCTTAATTATATTTCAAACCTATTCACACAATTACCCTTTTTCTCAAACAAACTCAGATTCATTTAATCTTTTATCGTTTGTGTTGAGGTTTACACTTTCTTTTGTAATTAACTTGTTTCCATGTGGAATCGACACCCCAAAACTATACTACAACTACCGCGTTATGTTTTGGGCGTAATCAGGTATCTTTACACCTAATGCCCTAAAACCATCTGGTTTGGGAGTCATTGGCCAAACACTCGTTACAAGGGTCAAATAGAAAGCTCGATGGAACTCAACATGGCAAAGATAGTATGATAAAAGAAGAAGAAATAAGAAGCAAGTATTATGTCATTTTGTTTTCTTTGATAAGAAATTCGATAAAGGTTTGGGCACCGAAACACTATACACTAAAATTACGTGGAAACCTCTTCCGATATGTGCTAAGTCATCACACACAAATAAAACTTGTGATGCCTTAGGCCAGCCTTAGGTAAGTAACATGAGATTTTGAAAATCCTTTTTCAATACAAAAATGTGTTTTTATTATAAGCTTACTCATGAACGGTTATCATGGCTTTATCCACAACCCAAATCTTTGGCTATCATGGAAGTGAATTTATCTTTAAAATTTTGTTATAACCGAGTAAACAAACTTTCCACCAGATAACTGGCCCTCTTGCCTCAGTAAATAGTGAGTGTCATGTCAAAAGATGAGAATTTTTCTCACAATGATCATTAAAAAGAACTTTCCACCGAGTAACTGGCTCTCTTGCCTCAGTAAGCAGTGAGTGTCACATCAAAAGGTGAGAATTCTGATTGGTAGCATTAAAACTAGTTAGTTTCGTAGACTTTTTGACTCGAGTTAGTAAGTCC
The DNA here is from genome assembly GCA_023935145.1 of Bretschneidera sinensis. Taxonomy (NCBI): domain Eukaryota; kingdom Viridiplantae; phylum Streptophyta; class Magnoliopsida; order Brassicales; family Akaniaceae; genus Bretschneidera; species Bretschneidera sinensis. The sequence continues at coordinate 5,129,227 of CM043704.1, forward strand.
TTAGGGGTGTCTTTAAAGCTAATGCCCTAAAACCATCTGGTTTGAGAGTCATTGGCTAAACGCTCGCTACATGAGTCAAATAGAAAGCTTAAGGGAACTAAACTTGGCAAAAATCTCACAATAAAAGAAAAGAAGAAAAACTATGTCATTTTTGTTGGTTCTAAAAGGAAATTTGGTGAATCTTAAGACATCGAAACACTACACATTAGAATTATTTGGAAACCCAATCTTTCATGTGCCATGTCACCACATACTAAAGTCAAACTTGTGATGTCTTAACCTACCTTATGAAAGTGATATACATTCAAAACTCTTATTCATTGCAAAGATGTGTTTGTACTTGTTAAGCTTGCTCATGAATGCACATCATGGTTTTATGTGACACCTAAACTTTTGTGGACACCATGAATATTGGATTTATCTGTGTGTCTTTATTTTTTAATTCTAATTTTTAGACTCGTATTGCTAAGGGACTAGCAATATATAAGTTTGGGGGTGTGATAAGTGCTTAAATATTCATATTTAAGCCCTTTAATTTACATTTGTCTAAGTCCTAGTTTATGTTAATTTAGTCCATTTTACTTCATCTTTGTGTTTCACATGCTTTTGTAGGGTTTTGGAGAAAAAAGAAGCATTTTCGGCACTTAAAGGAAGAAATCTAGAAATCCTGGAGCAGTTGCTGGCTAGGGTGCGATTGAGCGCAGGCCCCGGTACAATCGAGCGCACCAGCACTCGTGCGCACACAAAGAAGGCTCGAGCGCATTATTGCGATCGAGTGTAACACATATGCGATCGAGCGCACATGTACGGGCGTGAACAGTAAAACAGCAAAAAAAGCCTGTTTTGGAAATTTGAGAGATTTTGTGTTTTAGGAAGTTTAAAGTTTCCAGAGTCATCTAGGGTTATTCAACCCCTATAAATACACTTGTAAAAACACAAAAAAGACATCCTTCTTTTTACCTTCTGTTGGAGACTTGAAGTTGTAAGCTTAGGAGAGGAATTGACGACTTGTCTCTCGAGTCTTCTTCCGGTTTTATTTTTCTGTTTTTATTTCATTATGGTTATGATGTTTAGTTCAACTAGCATGTGTAACTAACTCTTTATAGGGCTAAATTGAAGCCCTAATTATGCTTTTCCATATATATATATATATATATATATATTCATTTATTACCTTTGCTAATAGCCATGTTATGATGCTTTATTGATTAACGCCTGTTTATATTTAAATTTTTCATATATATGTGTCTGATCAACGTATGTAAGTGGTATGGATTAGTTAGTTTAATCAATTTAGATGACCGAATCGTGGGTTCAACAAAAGTAATAAAAAATATCTTATCCGGATTCTTGGGTTAATCAACATGGGAAACCAGGAGTATACACCATACCCTAGGTCTCGTGTGGTTGTCGATTTCCATAGATCTTATGCTCTCTTAAGGAACAACTCAGCATACATTATGTTGAATCCTTTAAGAGAGAAAAGAGTTAGAGTAGATACCATGCCTAACTCATTGCTTAGGGAGATCAATAGCTTAAGGGGTAGATACCATGCCCTTAGGTTGACAACCATTAGGTGTTCATAGTATGACTAGAGCATTGGGACATTACTTATTGGGAAAGTATGATTAGTGGTGGATATCAAAGCCTTATGTTCTTATCATTATCAATCTAGACTTAATAATTATTTCTCTATTTTTTTATATTGCGAAACTGATTCTAAGAACGAAATTTACCAATCCCTGTGGGGATGATCTCGCACTTGCACACTATACTACTATTGACCTTGTGCACTTGCAAGTAAAACAGTACGATTATTTGCTTATTTATTTAGGTAGATAAACACACAACAATCCACCAAAACCATAAAAGGGGGCCAGGGTTGGCTCTAGACACTCATCTTTAAGCTCCATGCGCTGGAAAGCATCAGAGAATAATATATTTGCGGAGCTTTCGTTGTCAATCAAAACGTGTCGTACTTCATGATTGCCCACTAGGAGGGAGACCACTACTATTTCATTATGAGGAGTTTGTACATCTTCTAAGTCGTCCTTCGTGAAAGAGATCACCAGCTCTGAGTTTCTTCGCTTATGTGGTCCGTTAACAGAGGCCACAGTTTTGGTGTACGCCTTACCGCTTTGTCTCGAGCTCCCTCCGGCGGCAGGGCCTCCACATATTGTCTTGATGATCCGGGTGATAGTTGCCACTACTTTGTTCTTTTGTTTTGGTGCTTCTCGGTCGGTTCTGGAGTCTCGTCGAGGATCTCATCGCTCTCGGTCTTGGAGATGGAGACGCCCAAGGTCTCTCCTTGACTGGGCGGGCACTTCTCTCCTCTGAGGCTTTGTTAACTCCTTTAAATGCCCCCGGCTGATAAGGGCTTCAATTCATACCTTCAGGGCATGACATTCTTCGATATTGTGGCCGTAGTTCTTGAGGAAATGGCACCATTGTCTCTGATCCCCACCAAGGTGTGGTGTCCTAAGCGGCCATTGAAGGACTGACTTGTCTTGAAGCTGTATGAGGATATTGGTCCTGGATGTGTTGAGGCGAGTGAAACCATCAAACCGGGGGTGGGGCTTGTACCTGTTTTCTTGGTGGGGTCTCTTAGCCGCCCCTCTCTATGGATCGACGTCCTTTCTCTTCTTCTCTGTTTCTCCCTCTTTTTCTCGTCTGAATGTCTGGTCATCTTCTGCCAGCATATACTTCTCTGCTCGGGCTAAGACCTCATTCATGTCCTTGGGTGGGTGCCTGGTGAGCTTGGAGCTGAAGATCCTGGACCTCAACCCATTCTTAAACGCCATCATTTGAAAATTTGGGTCGAGGTCATGGATTTCCCAGGCGATTGTGTTGAACCTGGATATGTAGGCCCGAAGCCTCTCTCCACAATGTTGGATAATATTGAACAAGCTCTTTGAGGTCTTATTTGGCCCCTTACTGCTGAGGAAGTGTGAAGCAAAGGTATAGCTGAGTTCTCTGAAATTGCTAATGCTTCCTGGCCTCAGACGCGAATACCAAGTACCTGTGGCCTTCTCAAGGGTTAAGGGAAAGGCACGACACATGATAGGGTTGGAATGTCAGTGTAGCATTATGATCGTCTTGTAGTGCTGCAAATGGTCTAGAGGATCACCTGAATCGTCGTACATTCTGACCTGTGGTATTCTGAAGTTAAGGGGGAGTGGGGTCTTGAGAACATCTTCTGTGAATGGAGGGTCCTGGATGCTAAGCTCATCCAGGATATTGAGACTTTTGTGTTTCAGGGCCAAGTCTATTTTTTCTTCCATCTCTTCGAACCGTCTATCTAGGCCGAAGCTGCTCTTCGAGGAGGAGCTTTCCTTGGACTGGCTGCAACGCAGCGAAGGCTCAGTAGGGGGTCGATTGTAGGTTGGATCATCTCTGTCAGATGACTTTGCTTGCTCAGAAGCTTGGTGGGGAGAGAAGGAAGGTTGTTGATCTCCGCCTCGAACTTCGGCTGCCAAGTCGGCTACCATCAAGGAGAGTTCTTGGAATTGGGCTTATGTCACAAGGGCAGCATCAGGATGCGCGGTCACTTCCTCGTAATCAAGAGAGTCGGTTACGGAGAGATGGGGGCGCTTCTCTCTGAAAGGGGGTCGTTTGCTCGACCTAGGGGTTGCATGCTCTGGGATTGCAGGGAATTGGGTCCAAATTGTTGGCTGAAGGTACTGCCCCGGATAGGAGCAGAGTATGCCGCTTCCTTATCGGTCCTTCTCGTACTACTTCTTGGCGGCATCATAACAGATAAGTTCTTTTGTACTTCTTCACTTTTGCTATAGCGAAAGATTATGGTTTCCCACGGATGACGCCAATCTATTGATGCCAAAAAACTACTTACTGCTGACGTGGCCTTGGTGCTGACGTGGCCTTGACCCTACACATGTAACAGAGGTGAACTAAAACCCTCGGAAGGAGGGAAGGAGAGACTTTCGAGTGGGCTCCCATGCTTAAGTTAGGATGAGGGCTTGAGAGGGGCCGAGGCCAAGAATTGAATCTAAAACGGCTTAAGTGCAAACAGACAAGTGTGAATGAATTATGAATTCCATACCTTGGTTTATTTATAGTCTTTTGAGTAGGTATTGCCCATGTAGGGGGAGGGGGGTATGGCCTTGCCCATACCATCTCTGCACTCAGAGGTTAGGCCTTAATTGCGTGATTAGTGGATGGCGTGTGTCAAGGGTCTCGTGTTGCAGGAGGGTTAGGTCTACTAACCATGCTTTGACGTGGCAGTCATATGACCTGGTCGTTCCACGTGTGCTTAGCCATGTCGAGGAGGCTTGACACGTGTTGTTGCCCTATAGGTGTCATCCGAGCCCGTCTGTAGGTTCATTGGGCCACTTCTTATTAGGCCAGGGTGTTATGGGCTACATCACAGGGTTTCTTATTGGGTCGGAGTGTTATGGGCTACATCAGTAGCAAAATTTTTTCCATAGGTCATGAGTGCAATAAACGCTAATTATTGCTTATGACTATTGATCCCGATGAAAAACCATTGCTTAAATCATGTAAAGCTATAGTTTCTAAAACCCTTGATTCTGCTGTTGAGATTTTGGATCATGCTTTCGCTGGGTATGAGTCTCCTGAAACAATTTGCATCTCTGGGTCTATTGGGAGCTTTTTAATTCAGGTTTTGATAGATGGTAGCATCACTCATAGCTTTATTCAAGCATTAGTTGCTTCTTATTTGGGTTTAATTGTTGCTCCTACAAAACCCTTTTTCTGTCTTAGTTGATAATGGGGAAAGGCTATTGTGTAATGGGTATTGTGCTAATATTCAAGTAAAGATACAAGGGAATGTCTTCCTTGTTTCTTTGTTTTTGCTTCCTCTTTATGGTGCAGATGTTTTATTAGGGGTGCAATGGTTAGAGCTACTCGGACCTATATTATTTGATTATAAACACTCTACTGTGGATTTTACATTGGATTCCTAAGCCATTCATTTACAAGGTGAACGCTTCTCTTTACCCAATGAGGTCTAGTTACATAGCCTTCATAGGCTTCTTCACACGGATGCCATTGCTTCTTATTTTTAACTTGAACAATGAGATGCAACGGATATAAGCCCAAGTGTTCTGCAAGCTGCTTTGGAGCCACTTCTTCAACAATTTCCTTCAGTCTTTGAAATATCATATAGGCTTCCACCGTCAAGGCCTCAAGATCATGCTATTCATCTTCAACCTGGTGCTTAATCTGTCAATGCAAAGTGACTGGTTGCCTCAAATGCTTAGTGAGGGTATCATCTGCCTGAGTAATATCCCTTTTTCTTCTCTAGTCCTTTTGGTTAAGAAAAAAGATGGGACATGGTGTTTTGTACCGATTACAAGGTGTTAAATACTATCACAGTCCATGATCGTTTTCCTATTCCTATAGTGGACGAATTGCTTGTAGAACTGTGTGGTGCGAAATTATTTTCCAAACTCGATTTAAGATCGGGTTACCACCAAATTTGCATCAAACTAGAGAATATTCACAAAATCGCATTTCACACTCACAAAGGACATTACGAATTCTCAGTGATGCCTTTTGGGCTCACGAATGCTCCATCTACGTTTCAGGCGACCATGAATGCAATCTTCAGACCTTTCCTTCACAAGTTTGTTCTTATTTTTTTAATGATATTTTTGTCTTCAGCCCTGATGGGGATAACCATCTTACTCCTTTGTCTATGGTCCTATAGACGCTAGTAGTGAATTTTTTGTATGCTAAATGTAGCAAATGCTCATTTGGTACAACTTTAGTAGAGTATCTTGGTCATAACGCATCAGGTGAGGGTGTGGTCGTTGATTAGTCCAAAATAACAGCTATGCTTAAATGGCCAATTCCAACTACTTTGAAAGGGTTGCATGGTTTTTTGGGAGTGATAGGGTATTATCAAAAATTTATTCGTAGCTATGCACAGATAGCAGCACTGTTAACTGATTTTCTCAAGAAAGATGCATTCTCTGGGACTGATAAGTCACTAGAGGCCTTTCTTTCCCTCCAAGCTGCTATCATTAATACCCCTATCCTCATCTTATCGGATTTTTCACAATTGTTTGTGCTGGAAACCGATGCTTCTAGGCTGGGCATTGGTTCTGTCTTATCACAAAATGGGTACTCATTGCTTTTTATAGTAAAAAAGCTATGCCCTATGATGCAGCATGCTTCCACATATTTTAGGGACATTTATGCCATCAAGAAGGCAGTGAGCTATTGGCGACAACATATTTTTGGTCAACAATTCACAATTTGTACAGATAAAAAAAACTTGAAAGATTTAATGGAATATACTATTTAAACTCTTGATCATAAAAAATGGTTAGCTAAATTGTTTAGATTCTCTTACAATATTGTGTACAAGCCAGGCCGTGATAACCTAATTGTAGATGCCTTATCTCATTAGTATAGCGCCGCTGACTCAACTTTATCATCGCTATTTGTTCCAATTTTTCACATCTTAGATGAGTTATGAGTAGAAAATACTCTCAACCCTGAATTACGGGACAAACACACACTGTTGGAAGAAAATCCCATTGCTTTGCCTGGTTTTTCACATGGGATGGCCTACTGTACTACAATAATAAGTTGGTAGTATCATCTACCTCTCCACTCAGGAAATCAATTATTCATGAGTTTCATTCTTCTCCGATTGGTGGTCATGCGGGTTTTCTTCGCACTTTGGCTCGGGTTTCCTTAAGTTTCTATTAGGTTGGTATGTGTGAAGACATAAAACAGTTTATGGCCAGTTGTACTATTTGCCAATAAGTGAAGCAAGCAAGCACTTCACCTGCAGGTCTTTTACAACCTTTGCCGATTCTAAAACATGTTTGGAAGGATATCGCTATGGATTTCATCACCGGATTACCTCTTTCAACCGAAAAAACAAAGATAATGGTGGTAATTAATCACCTCACCAAATATGCACATTTTTGTAATTTGGCAACACCAATTACAACAGCTAAAGTGGCTCAGGTTTTCATGATTGAATTTGGTAAATTTCATGGCTTACCTAGAAGTATCATCAATGATAGAGACCCTGTTTTCACCTGCTCCTTTTGGTGTAAGTTATTCAAGTTGAGTGGTTCCGCTTTAGTCATGAGCAATGTTGTAAAAGGCGGTCTCCAGGCGTGCCCAGAGGCGAGGCATTTCGAAAACGCCTCTAAGCGTGAAAGGTTAGGCATTTCTATTGTTGGGTGCTCACTTTTTGCCTTGGGGCCTACGCCCAGGCGCCCAGGGAGCAAAAATTGATCCTTGGTCGCTCAGGCATACGCCCGGTCAAACTTTCGTTGGGCGCTCGCCTTTTACATTGGGGCGTACACCTGTGCGCTTGGGGCGCAAAAATTGCGCCTCGGTCGTACGCCCAGTGAAACTTTCGTTGGGCGCTCGCCTTTTACCTTGGGGAGTACGCTCGGGCGCCTGGGGAGCAAAAATTGAGCCATGGGTGCCCAGACGTACGGCCCGTGATGTTTTTTTTAAAAAGCTTAAAATTTAAGAAAAAAATGCACACATCAAGCCCATGACCTAATGAGTGTTATAGATCTTAACCACTAAGCTAATGTTCTTGTTATAACATTATTACGATTCATAAATATATAATATATGTTATCTAGTTTAATAATAACTACAAACTATTTAATTAATCACTTACAAATTACAATAATATAGAAATATAAGTTATACTTCATATAATTTATATATTAATATATATTAATATTTATAAAATTATTATTATCACATTATAGAGAGTTAGTAAAGTATTAAACTTTGATAAAAATTAATTAATTGATTTAAATTATTTTAATTAATTAATTAATATTATTTTATTAAAATTTCGAGATGACCCAAAGGATTCAAAAGACTTACGCCCCAACGTCTCAAGGCAAAACGCCTCGCCCAACGCCTTCGCCTCTGAAAACACTGATAATACATGTTATCTAGTTTAATAATAATTACAAACTATTTAATTAATCACTTACAAATTATAACTATATAGAAATATAAGTTATATTTCATATAATTTTTATATAAATATATATTAATATTTATAAAATTATAATTATCACACTATAGAGAGTTAGCAAAGTATTAAACTTTAATAAAAATTAATTAATTAATTAAAATTATTTTTATTTTATTATTTTAATTAATTAATACTATATTATTAAAATTTCAAAATGCCCTAAAAGATTCAAAAGACTTACGCCCCAACGCCTCGAGACTTACGCCCCAATGTCTCGAGACAAAACACCTCGCCCAACACCTTCGCCTCTGAAAACACTGGCCATGAGTAGTGCTTACCATCCTCAAACGGATGGCCAGTCAGGAGCTCTGAATCGTTGCCTTGAAATGTATTTGAGAACCTTTGTTTGTGATATTCCTACTCAATGGGTTAAATGTTTTCCTTTGGCAAAATTTTGGTATAACACTACTTTTCATTCCACTGCGGGTATAACACCCTTTGAAGCTCTTTATAAATTTCTTCCACCTATCATTCCATTTTACCTTCAAGACACTTTAAAGTTGGATGTTGTTGATCACAAATTATCACAAAGAGATGAGGTTTTAGGCATTTAAAACTCAAACTTTCCCATGCTCAGTTGCATATGAAAAATCAGGTTGATCACGACCATGTGGACAAACAATTTAAGGTTAGTGACTGGGTTTTTCTCAAGTTACAGCCCTATCGACAAATGTCAGTAGCATCTAGAAGCTTGGTGAAGCTCAATCGGCGTTTCTATGGTCTATTTCAAGTGTTAGAACATGTGGGACCAGTAGCCTATAAATTGGCTTTAACTGTTGAAGCTAAAGTTCACATTATATTTCACAACTCGATGTTAAAGAAATGTGTGGGTACTCATGATATACAAACAATTCCTTTACCCACTCAGTCCATAACTCTTTTTTCCATTTCTATAGCCCCTGGCCATTTTAGGTACATGCTTTGTTAGTTAACAAGGATTACAGGTGCTGTAATTCCTGGTTCAATGATAGGGTATACCACCCAAAAACACCACTGGGGAGGACTTATAAGAGCTTTGCTTATTCTATCATTCCGTCAACCTTGAGGACAAGGTTGGCCTTGAAAATCTGGGGATGTAACAACTAAGCCTACTATTGTGAAACGTGTGGCAATTATGATGAATAGTACAAAAACCAAAAAGAGAGAGAAAGCAATTAAACACACAGATTTAACGTGGTTCGGCAGTATGCCTACGTCCACGGGAGCCAGCAGTTGCTGAATTTCACTATGTCAAAGCATGGTTACATCATATGTATTTATACTAACCCTAGCTGTATAGAGGTATTAGAAAATTTCTCAAATACCCAAGTACCATACGGTTCCACTCAATATGACCCACATACTCTATAAATATCCCTAGTCGTTCCGCTCCGTTCTACTCAGTACGCTACGCTCCCCTCGCTCCACTACGCTTCACTCCGGCATCAGCCTGCTTTCTCTATACATGTGTTCCACTCAATTTGAGCCACATACTACAACAATCTCCACCTCAGCGAATATCCACCCCTTAGGAGAGAAAAAAAAAACATAACCTGGAACTGCACCAGGGACAATAGGTTGGGATGCCTCCCATCTAGCACCTGGAGACATTAATCAAGTCTAAGCAGTGCTTGAACTTATCTGTGGTAACAGGCTTTGTCAACATGTTTGCTGCATTCTCAGAAGTGTGAACTTTCTCAAGCAATAGTTCACCAGAAGAAACCAATTCCCTGATCTTGTGAAACCTCACATCTATGTGCTTGGTCCTCGCATGATACACTTGGTTCTTTGCCAAATAAATTGAACTCTGACTATCACAATGCAACTGAACTCAGTCTTTACCTTGCTGAATACCTAGCTCATTGACCAACCCTGTAAGCCACAAAGCTTCCTTGGTACCCTCAGCAACTGCCGTATACTCTGACTCAGTAGTAGATAGTGCAACTAGAGACTGAACCATGGACCTCCAACAAATAGCCCCCCCCTCACAAGGGTGAATACATAACCTGTGGTAGATCTCCTATCATCCAAATCCCCTGCATAGTCTGCATCCATATATCCCATAACTGAAGGATCACCATGTTGTCTACCAAATGATGATTTCATCGATGAAAATGAAATCAAAGCAGTATAGGAATTATTCAAACAGATGAATTTGATCTATACTTATTTGATGATGAGGATGATAATGACTCATATTTATCTCATGATTGAAAATTATGTTTTTGTGCCTTTTTTCCATACATGTAAACGGTTATAAGGTTTATAGAATACAATATAAAATTAGCTTTTAACCTTATCAACTCTAATTGAGTTTTAAAATCAGACTCACCATTTTAACCATAACGTATTAACCCATGAAGGGGTATGAAAACCCAATAGAAGTGAATTGGGTTTTAAAAACTTTTACATAAATATTTTCTAAAACAATTATATGGAATGCTCAATCAAATTAATAAAAGTTAACCACAAGGAACCTAAAGCTATAAACACTCAAAGCATACAAAGGAAACACAATAATAAATGTCGAATTGGAATAAAATATTGTGTAAGTTCGTGATATATACTTTTCCTTCTCATTTATGTGCATGAGAACAATTCTCATATAGAACATTCAAACTTATCTCCGCAGGCTATGACAAAAGAATAATCTAAGGAAATACGGACTAACTCAAGGTATGAATACCAAACCAAAGCAACACAAGAGATCACAAGAGGAACATGTAACTTATGCTTATGCTTTAATAATGATAATATTAAATAATCTAAATAAAAATTTAAATTATCTAGTGATAATATTAAATAAATTATTAGCTTATGCTTTGGTGGTAGATAAAAATTAAATTGATAGGTATGATATGACTTGAACACATAGAAAATTATTATGTGAAAAGAAATATTATTAGAAGAATGAGTTGATTTAATAATGATGATGATAAATAAATTCTTGACGAGTTTTGGTTGATGTTTTGATACGAATTATGAGGAGTTGAAATTTAATGGATCTTGACAAGCTAAGATGGATGATTTGATGTGATTTATTATGAGAGAAATTTAGTGGAATTTGTTTTATAATAATATGAGGAAAGACAAGATAGCTAAATTTAAATATTTTGAGTTCATGTTGTTTTTATATTACTGCTCATATGCATATTTCATATCATTGTTCATATGCATATGCATTAAATAAAAGAACCAAAAGAACCGGGAAGAGGCCAGTCTAATTGAAAAACCGTGACTTCCGGTATATGCTGGAAATAAAAGGGACACTGTGACAGCCAGTATATACTGGAAATAAAAGGGACACCGGTGACAGTCGGTATATGTTGGAAATAAATACCGTGACAGTCGGGATAAGCTGTAAAGAAAAGAACCGGGAAAGCAACCGGTCTAAGATAATAAAAACATGTCGATATGTGGGAAGATGTTCCCTAATTATAATTCATGCATTGCATCTGTTTTAATTATTGCTTGTATTAGTGAAATAATGATGTACGGTGTGTTATTGTGAATTTATTTATAGATGGATAAGTCTCACAAAGAGACAGTTATGGTGATAAGAACCATCTAAATGGTAGACTTTATAATGTGAACTTCATTATAAGATAATTTTGAGATAATTGATGGTCTTAAGGTAAACCAATAAATAAGAATAAGAGATTGACAGAGAATGGATCTTATGATATGTGTAGTGATAGTAGAATGCTAGTATCAAGTTGTATGAGATATAAATGATTAAATATTGAAAGATTATTTATATAGATTGAGTACTTCTACTAAATTTAATTCACTAAGCTTGCGAAGCTCACCACTCATTTTACAACGATTTCAGGTAGCAGGCAGGACAAATAGTTTGGTGAGTTGAGGTCCAGGCGAATACTCAAACTAAACCAAAACCATCCAATGTATCCATTTTCACAAATCACAATGGATATCCAATCTAATTTGAATGATCCGCCGTATTCAGCAAATGAAACACAAGGAATATCCAATTTAACAATTTAAAAACAATCAATCATAAGAGTTTACTCAAATAATTGAAATAGAAAATTTATACTAAAAATATCATAATTGTACGAACATATCTGAAAATATAATGCTAAACAATGGCGAGGCTTCATCTTCAACCTTAGATGAAGATTTTAGCCTCGCATAATTATGAACATAATTTTCACAATTACAGTGCTAAACATTTAAACTTTAAAACTTAAAATAAATTAAAACCAATAATACATGGATAGAGAGATTCCACTCACAGCTATTGTGCAGTGCTTCCCTTCTTGGTAGCAAAGCCTTTGAGATCCACCAGAATGCTAGCAGAAGTCCTCCAGATTGCACACCCATTTGATGAAGTGAAATGGGGCTTTTATAGGGGAACTCCATGAGTGCAATGTGTTTCCAATCCGATGTGGGATGTATGGATATAGAATGTGTTTCCAACCGGTGTGGGATGTGGGATTGAAGCCTTCACATGCCCTTCAAAACTTCTGCCCACGCTGAAATCCTGCACAGCCTGAACTTCTTCTACTAAAACTGCCATAACTTTCTCTAGAAAAATCATATTTACGAGCCGTAAAATTCCACAAAAAATAGACATCCAGATATTTCCAAGCATATATGGCTCATCTCCTAGTTCTTCCTGAATCAATATAGTTTAATCCACAAAAATGACTGATCTGTACAGGTAATTCTGGCAATTTAGTGAAACTCCTTTCCAAGTGCTTGAAAACCAGTAAAACAACGAAAAACAACTCAAAGTAACAAATTTCTAAGCTAACAAATGTAAATTAAAGAGCCAAACTATGCAATATTTGGCATTTATCAGTAGTCATTAATAAAACTCATGAAATACATATGTCCTCCTCGTGATGCTACCCTTACTGGCCCCCAAACATCTATGTGAACACAATACCTATAGAAATCAAGCTTACATGTTTTGACACCCTCCAATAGATTTCTTTTATGAAGCTCCATCATCCCACACTTATTCATATGACCTAACGTCATATGCCACAAGACTGTTCTATCTGACTTAGACTCTGCAGTTGCAACTCCACATACAACTATGGTACCTAGTAGTGTATAGATAGTTCTTGCTAGTTTATGTCCCGTCATCACTGTTAAGACACCTTTACTCACCTCAGCTCAGTGGATTCATCTCGACTCATAATAAGGATTTTAACTTAGGAGTCTTTTTGACTGGTGTTGACCCTCATCTGTATTTTAATGATGACAAAACACAACTGTTATTATACTAACTAAGTGTAGTAAGCAAAAAAAGCATTCAACCAAGGATCAAGGTGCAAAGAACTCAAACCGAATCAAAGTATCAAGTGAAGACTGAAGAACTAGTATAGGTCTAAGGTTTTAGAACCAATGTAAGTCTCACTTATACATTGTAATAGCTTGTTCAATGGCTCGAACACAAAAGGTTTTTCTAAACCGATCGTTTTTAAACAAACATTTTCAATAAAAACAGAAAAACTGGGTTGGAAGACAACCCAGTCGACTGGGTACATATACCAGTCGACTGGTATATGAGACAGTATATCTCCAGTCGACTGGGTCATTCATACCAGTCGACTGGTAAAATGGACAGTAAGTCTCCAGTCGACTGGATGAAAAATACTAGTCGATTAGATACCCAGAAGGTCTTAAAATGAGATTTTTTCAAGTGAACCCAGTCGACTGGTATCACGATCTAGTCGACTGGTAATTCAAAAATATGATCGTTGGACACCGAATCTGGATGTTTTAAAGTAAATCTTTTTCAAATTAAAGTCCCAACGACCATATTATTTGATGGCTATATAAACCCATTCTATTGAGCATTCAAGAGATAGCTGAACACATTCAAAAAGAGTTGATCTTACACAATCAAGTTATTGTACTCTTTGAAACACAAAAAGCTTTGAAATATTCTTGTTGAGCCATTCTATAAGCTTTACTTTGAAAGAGAGACATTATTCAGTTGTATAAGCTTCCCTTAGCTATTTCTCTGCTATTTACTTTACATCATCTTTTGTAAAGGGATTACTTCCGAAAGGAAGGGGATTACTTCCGAGAGGAAGGGGATAGCTTCCAAGAGGAAGGGATTGTAAGGTTTGTACAACACCAAGAAATTTGTACGACTAAGTTACTTAGTGGATTACTTCAAGGAGTTCCTTGAAGAGGACGTAGGGTCGGAACGAATCCGATATTGTCGAACCACTATAATCTGAGTTTGTATCCTCTTCTCTTTAAACTCTTTATCTATAGCACATTACTTGTATGAATTGTTTGTTGCGTATCCGTTTTTATAAACTTGTATTAATTCCGCAAAAAGTTTTAAAAACCCAATTCATCCCCCTCTTGGGTTGAAACCTCGATCTACAATTGGTATAAGAGCTTTGTTCTCATATTTAGGCTTAAAATCCTTGAGTTAATCCAATGGCAGCAAATAACTACTCTGAGGGACACTCTTATACTAGACCACCTTTGTTCAATCGCTCCAATTATAACCATTGGAAAAACATAATGAAAATCTTTTTCAAAGGACAAGATTACAATCTATGGAGAATCATTGAAAAAGGACCTAGAATTCCTACAAAAGAAATAGCTATTGGAGAGACTCATGATACAATGCCTAAACTCAAAATTGAGTACACTGACGAGGATTGTAGAATGATGTCTCTCACTAGCAGAGCAACAAGTATGTTACATTGTGCATTAGATATTTCTGAATATAATAAAATATCTGTATGTGTTTCGGCTAAAGAGATATGGGACAAATTACAAGTCACATATGAAGGAACTAGTGAGGTAAAAAAGTCAAAAATTTACATGCTAATTTCTGAGTATGAATCCTTTAAAATGTCTCCTGACGAAACTATTTCTAAAATGCACTCACGGGTCACCACTGTTATAAATGGTTTAAAACTGCTTGGTAAGAATATTTAGGAGGTTGAACTAACCAGAAAAATCTTGAGATCTTTGCCACTAGAATGGAAACCAAAGAAGACAGCCATACAGGAGGCCAAAGATCTTAACAAACTGGATGTTGAGACACTACTTGGGTCATTATTGACGTATGAGATGGAAAAAATGACTTTCATCGTCAATAATGATGAGAAGAAGAAAATATTGCTCTCAAAGCTTCTACGAGCAGCAAAGCAATGGAAACAGAAAAAGAAGCTGAGAGTAGCGAAGAAGATGGTGAAATGGCATTGATTACCAAACGATTTCACAGGTTCTTGAAGAAAAGCAAGAAACCTTACACAAAGGATCCCACTCTGAAAAAGGAACCACTTATGTGCTATGGCTGCAAGAAGCTCGGTCACATTAGAGCTAATTGTCCGGTTTCAAACAAACCATACAAGAGCTTCAAAAAGAAAGCCATGATAGTAACTACCTGGAGCGATGACGAAGAAGATGAGTCATCGGACAAAGAAATCGGATACGAGGAAATTGCCAACCTTTGTTTGATGGCAATCGACGATGAAAGTGAGGTAACATCTTCTCCTTCTTCTAAGAATAATATTGTAAGTAGTAGTGAAGAACTACTAGAAGTAATAAATGAAATGCATGAGGAATTGAAGAAATTTGATTCTTGAAATTCTGTTCTCAAGAAAGAGGTATCATCTCTCTCTAAAGAGATGATAAGTCATAGAGAAGAAAAAGAAAAATTATCGTCTTTACTGTATGATTCTTCTCAAGATTTTCTCAAAGATGAAAATGAGAATTTAAAAAATAAAATTTCTGAATTGAATAGCACTATATCAAGACTTATGCTTGGAAAAGAAAAACTTGATGAAGTGCTTTCTTCCTAAAGATTAAGTGGAGGAAAATTTGGTGTAGGATACTCTCCTTTGGGAAAGCAAAAATCAAAAGAGAGCTTATTCATGAAAGCCTCATGTGTGAATGAAGCCTCTACTTCAAGAAACCCTAGCAAGATTAAAAGCACTCCCTCATTAAATGCTAGGAATTCAAATGTTCATACAAAAATGAAGCAACCTAGAAATACACATGCTTATATGTATGCACACTCTAGAAATGCTTATACACATCCTAGAAATAACCAACATATACATAATCAACATATGAACTCTGCACATGCTCATCCTATGAATTACCATCATGGTTATCCTAGAAATAATTTGCATACACATGCTAGCATGTATCCTAGAATGCATCATTATTCATTTTCTAGAAATGACATGCATTTTCATACTCCTAACCATAGAAACATGTATCTTAGGAACTATTATCCTAAGGATCATAGGAATGCACATGTAAGATATCCTAGAAATTTTAATTACTACCATCCTAGGATTGTGCATCATCAATATGTCTATAGATCACCATATACTATTAAGAAAGTATGGGTTCCAAAAGGAACAGTGTTTTCTAGGACTAACCCCGAAGGACCCAAGAAATTTTGGGTACCTAAAAGTGCTATCGTATATCCTTGTGTGATGTAGATATGTCTCCACACCAAGGAGAAAGGTAACTATTGGTACCTTGATAGTGGATGCTCGAAGCACATGACCGGTGATAAAAGTGTATTCAAGGAGCTAACTCTAAGAGATGGTGGACTTGTGACCATTGGAGACAATACTAAAATAAAAATCATCGGGCATGGAAAAGTCAGTAATGATTTCTCAACCTTAGATAATGTATTGCTAGTACAAGGCCTTAAGCCAAATTTACTTAGCATTAGTCAATTATGTGACAAAGGATACAAAGTCACATTTGAGACCTCTCATTGTCTAGTTATAGACATCAAGAGCAACAAGATCAAATTTATTGGCCATAGACATGAAAATGTCTACATAGTTGATTTGAAATCCTTGCATTCTGAAAATGAAAAATGTTTTCCTTCTTTTAGTGAAAATCCATGGCTATGGCATAGAAGGCTTGGTCATGTAAACATGAACTTTCTAAAAATTGTTTCAAGAAAAGATTTAGTTATTGGACTTCCTAAAATAAATTTTGAAAAAGACAAAGTATGCGATGCTTGTCAAATGGGAAAACAAGCTAAGATTTCTTTTAAAGTAAAAAATGTAGTCTCAACTACTAGACCTTTGGAACTTTTGTATATGGACTTATTTGGTCCAATTAGTACCATTAGTCTAGGTGGCCATCAATATGCTCTTGTTATTGTTGATAACTATTCAAGATATACCTTTGTTATTTTTATTGCTTACAAGGATGAAGCTTTCAAAGCGTTTGAAAAGTTTTGCAAAAAGGTTCAAAACGAAAAAGAATTTGTATTTCAAGCATAAGAAGTGATCATGGCAAAGAATTTGAAAATCAAAGCTTTTCAAGATTTTGTGATGAAAATGGAATTAATCATAACTTTTCAACTCCTAGAACTCCTCAACAAAATGTAGTTGTTGAGAGGAAAAATAGAGTTCTAGAAGAATTTTCAAGAACTATGCTTTGTGAAAACAGTTTACCAAAATATTTTTGGGCTGAAGCCATGAACACTTCTTGCTATATCTTAAATAGAATTTTGATAAGGCCTCTGCTTGATAAAACTCCATATGAACTATGGAAAGGGAGAAAACCCAATATTTCCTATTTTCGTGCTTTTGGTTGTAAATGCTTCATCTTAAATAACAATAAAACTAACTTGGGTAAATTTGATTCTAAGACCGATGAAGGAATATTTTTAGGATATTCAACATCTAGTAAGGCTTATAGAGTTTTCAATAAGAGAACTTTAGTGGTAGAAGAATCTGTACATGTAACTATTGATGAATCTAACCCAATTAGTAGTAGAGAAGTTTCCTTTAAGGATGATGCAGATTTTATTCCAAGAATGGAAACTCCTACTCCCATTGTTGACCCAAAAGAGAGTTCACCTCAAGCAAATGAAGAGATGAAAACTCCCAATTTGGACCAACCATCCTAAAGCCAACAAGAGGAAAGTCTACCCAAAGATTGGAGGTATGTAAATTATCACCCAATTGATCAAGTGATTGGTGATCCTTCACAGGGTAAGAACTCGCTCTTCAATTAAAAATATTTGCAATTTTGTAGCTTATTTATCTCAAGTAGAACCTAAGACATTTATAGAAGCTGAAAAAGATAATGATTGGATAATTGAAATGCAGGAAGAGATAAATCAATTTGAGAGAAACAATGTTTGGAAACTAGTTCCAAGACCTAAAGATCATTCAATAATTGGAACTAAATGGGTATATAGAAATAAAATTGATGAAAATCGTATAGTAACTAGAAATAAGGCTAGACTAGTTGCTAAGGGATATAATCAAGAAGAAGGAATAGACTTTGATGAAACCTATGCTCCCGTAGCTAGATTAGAAGCTATTCGAATGTTATTAGCCTTTGCATGCTTTAATAAAGTCAAACTATTTCAAATGGATGTGAAAAGTTCCTTTTTAAATGGCTTTATAGAAGAAGAGGTCTATGTTGAGCAACCTCTTGGATTTGAAAATCCTAATCTTCCAAATCATGTCTACAAGCTTTCTAAAGCTCTATATGGGTTGAAGCAAGCTCCAAGAGCATTGTATGAAAGACTAAGTAAATTTTTGATTGACAGTAATTTTGTAAAAGGTAGAATAGACACAACTCTCTTCACAAAAACTCACAAAAATGACACTTTGATAGTTCAAATATATGCTGACGATATTATATTTGGTGCTACTAATGAATCTATGTGTCAAGAGTTTGCAAAGTGCATGCAAGGTGAATTTGAAATGAGTATGATGGGAGAACTTACCTACTTCCTTGGACTTCAAATCAAGCAACTAAAAGGAGGCATCTTCATCAATCAACAGAAGTACATTAAGGACCTACTAAAGAGGTTCGGGATGGAAAGATCAAAGCCACTTGGAACGCCTATGAGCACAACTACTAAACTTGATCTTGATGAAGGAGGTAAAACTGTAGATTCTAAATATTATAGAAGCATGATAGGTTCTTTACTTTATTTGACTGCAAGTAGACCTGATATAATGTTCAGTGTATGCATGTGTGCTAGATTTCAGGCTAATCCTAAGGAATCTCATGTAGTTGCAGTAAAAAGAATCCTTAGATATCTACAAGGAACCCAAACCATAGGATTATGGTACTTTAGAGATTCATCTTTTGAGTTTGTAGGATATTCAGATGTTGATTTTGCTAGATGTAGGTTAGATAGAAAAAGCACAAGTGGTACATGCCAATTCTTAGGAGCTATGTTAATCTCTTGGTTTTCCAAGAAACAAAATTCATTCCGTTGCACTATCAACCGCCGAGGTGGAATACGTAGTAGCCGGAAGTTGTTGTGCCCAAGTTTTATAGATGAAACAACAACTAGAAGACTATGGCATGAACCTCAAAAACATCCAAATATTTTGTGATAATACTAGTGCTATCAACTTAACCAAGAACCCTATTTAGCACTCTAGAACAAAGGACATAGAAATAAGACATCATTTCTTAAGAGACCATGCTTAAAAAGATGACATAAGACTAGAATTCATATATTCAGAAGATCAAATAGCTGATATTCTTACAAAACCTCTAGGTGAAGCTAGTTTCTGTAAGATAAGAATGTTAATGGGATTACTGGATTATGATAAACTGAATATCTGATTGCTTCATAATTCATCATATGCATGTTTGACATCTAGTGAAAGAGTATTAATTATTGTTTAAATATCTCCCTCACTCAAGATGTCATAGATAAACAAATTTTGTGCTATAAACTGAGACTGAAAATTTTCCTAAGGGTCCAGTCGACTGGTAAATCTATACCAGACGACTGGTAAGTCACTGCCCTTTAATCCAGTCAACTGGTAAAATTGATTCAGTCGACTGGTAAGTCTCTGTCTTCTTCTCTAGACGACTGATAAATCCTATCCAGTCGTCTGGTACCTCTAGACCCAGTTTGGAGCCAATTTTTGAAAATCAATTATCATCCAGTCAACTAGAACAAATTTACCAGTCGACTGGTATCTTACTGCCAATTCACCCAGTCGACTGGTATGAAAATTGTTCATCTTTTCAAAAGGACCCAATTGACTGGTAACTCGACCCAGTCGACTGGTATCGCGACTCTATAAAAGGGACTGTTCATATTTCTGATTTTTTACGGCATTTTCGAGCACCCCTGCTTTCTCTCTCTAGAAAAATTCACCATTTTGATCCAAAAACCATCCAAACTTCATCTAAACACACCGATCTACTCATCCATAACGAGATTTTTAACTTTCTACAGTTAAAATCTCTTATTTTCCTTCAAATATCTTTTTCCCAAAAAACCCCATTTTTCAAAAAATGACCGATAAAATCCGTGTTAAATTCACAATTAGTGGACCAAATGCGCCTAAAAGGCCAAGGTCTACAAAACCCTCGGCATCAGAGTCACAGGGGAAGGGTGTAGCGGGCTCATCAAGCAAGACACCCAGAACAGAGCTTGATGAGTCTCTGTTTTCCAGTCCAACTGCAAAGGCGAGGTATGATTCGATTATTCGCCATAAGAAGATCATGACGGGTAGAGTTGTCGACTTCGACTCTATTCGTTATGGCAATTTTGATATCTTGCCAGTCTTTGAGACGATTCACTTGACCCCACTGGTTAAAGTGCATGAAAAATTCTACCCGAGACTGATTCACCAGTTCTACGCGAACTTGATGAAACCCAGTCCTTTGGCTATGAGATTCAGGACCAGAGTCAGTGGTGTGGAGTTTGAGGTCAACACTGACCTCCTCATGAGCATTTTGAGAATCCTTGTAAGAGGGATTCAATGGAGTCTGGATGGATGGCCAGACAGCTTCGATGTTGAGGCGGCCTGTCAGATAGTCATGGGAGACCCTAACTATGTGTACAGACCCACTACATTCCATACATGTAGTGATATGCCCCTAGACTCGAAGATGTTTCAGCTGATAGTAAGTTGGACCATTCACCCGAGACTCGGGAGTCGAGGGTATCTATCTAAGATAGATACGGTATTGATTTGGTGCCTTAAATCTGGGCACCACTTCAATATATATCCTCTGCTGCTCGCCAACATGATAAATGGCAAAGCGAGCAACTCCGGGTGTCTTCCTTCCGGGATGCTCATTACACTTATACTCCAGCACTTCCGGGTGCCTCTGCCTGCCTTCGAGGCTCAGGATATTGGACTGACGGACATCATCAATGTCTCATCACTGAAAAAGATGGGATGTATAGTTCGTGACGGCTTCCTCTATCTAAAGGCCGGGAAGCACCTACGGATCCGAGAGGATGAGAGCGATGATGATGAGGATGTGGAGGCTGCTGCAGATGCTGCTGCGGATGTGGAGACGGATACCCGAGCACCTCCTATTAGTGACTCGAGTATTGGTCAGGCTGGATATGACGACATCCTACAGGCTATCACGAGCCTCCAGATGACTATGCAGTCCGGATTTCAGTCCATGCAGACGGAGTACCAGAGATTGAGCTCCTCCATCGACCACCTACGGGACGAGTTCGAATTACATCGAGAGCACACCGAGGGTTCCCTAGCAGAGATTAGGGATCTTCTTCGTGATGGCTCGGATTCTCCCATTCCTTGAGTCATTTTCCATATTATTAGCGTTTTCCAGCTCTTACCACATAGCACAGACATATTTTGTATTATTTTGTCTTTTTTATGGCTCTATGAAGCCCGGACATGTATTGACTTTTTGTATATGATATTCTGTTATCATTAGTCATATTTCATATCTCTATTTACATTATTTGTGATATGTTTGCATAGTTTCAAAGTACTGTTAGTCACAAAAATGCTCTAAAATGGTTATGCTTGTATGAAAACTTTCGGTTATTCCCGGGAAGGCTTTCGAGCTACGAATGAAGCTAAATTTTCGCGTACAAGTTTGTTTTAGCATGCTCTAGATGATTGTGGTTACTAAATAGCTTATTTTTTGATTTCTGGCCCCTTTGGTTGTTGTTGTCAAAACGGGGGAGAAAAATGAGAAAAACGAGAAAAACTAAGAAAAGAAACCAATGCATAGATTTAGGGGGAGCACTGCTCCAAAACTTATTCTTTGATTAGCTTAGTTAATTGTGGTTGGTTGAAATATATATATGAACTACGTTTTCCTGTTTACAGGGTGGTTTTATTCGAAAAACAGAGGAGACTTTGTCCGATTTTTCGTAAAAACCAAACACTTAGCTTTTTTATCTGTTTCCACATTATTAGTTTTGTCATCATCAAAATGGGGGAGATTGTTGACCCTCACCCGTATTTTAATGATGAAAAAACATAACTGTTATTATACTAACTAAGTGTAGTAAGCAACAAAAGCATTCAACCAAGGATCAAGGTGCAAAGAACTCAAACCGAATCAAAGTATCAAGTGAAGACTGAAGAACTAGTATAGGTCTAAGGTTTTAGAACCAATGTAAGTCTCACTTATACATTGTAATAGCTTATTCAATGGCTCGAACACAAAAGGTTTTTCTAAACCGATCGTTTTTAAACAAATGTTTTCAATAAAAATAGAAAAACTGGGTTGGAAGACAACCCAATCGACTAGGTACATATACCAGTCGACTGATATATGAGACAATATGTCTCCAGTCGATTGGGTCATTCATACTAATCGATTGGAAAAATAGACAGTAAGTCCCCAGTCGACTGGATGAAAAATACCAGTCGACTGGATACCAAGAAGGTCTAAAAATGAGATTTTTCCAAGTGAACCCAGTCGACTGGTATCACGATCCAGTCGACTGGTAATTCAAAAATATGATCATTGGAGACCGAATCTGGATGTTTTAAAGTAAATCTTTTTCAAATTAAAGTCCCAACGACCATATTATTTGATGGCTATATAAACCTATTCTATTGAGCATTCAAGAGATAGCTAAACACATTCAAAAAGAGTTGATCTTACACAATCAAGTTATTGTACTCTTTAAAACACAAAAAGCTTTGAAATATTCTTGTTGAGCCATTCTATAAGCTTTACTTTGAAAGAGAGACATTATTCAGTTGTTTAAGCTTCCAATAGCTATTTCTCTACTATTTACTTTACATCATCTTTTGTAAAGGGATTAATTTTGAAAGGAAGGGGATTACTTCTGAAAGGAAGGGGATTACTTCTGAGAGGAATGGGATAGCTTCTGAGAGGAAGGGATTGTAAGGTTTGTACAACACCGGGAAAGTTGTATGACTAAGTTACTTAGTGGATTACTTCAAGGAGTTCCTTGAAGAGAGTGGACGTAGGGTCAGAACGAATCCGATATTGCCGAACCACTATAATCTGAGTTTGCATCCTCTTCTCTTTAAACTCTTTATTTACAGCACATTAGTTGTATTAATTGTTTGCTACTTATCCGTTTTTATAAACTTGTATTAATTGCGCAAAAAGTTTTAAAAACCCAATTCACCCCCCTCTTGGGTTGAAACCTCGATCTACAACTAGTTATGGCCTCTTTGTTCGCCAACTATGGGGTTGGCCCGTTGGCTTGCTTTTTAATGATAGGATTTTAAGAGGTTCCTCTTTCGGGAAACGTAAAGGTCAGTACACTTTTAGGCTTTTAAGATATTGGGAAGCGTAAAGGTCATGATCTGAGACCTCGATTTCGATTGATCAGAGCAATACATTTTTGTTTATAAGAGAAGGGCCCCTTTAGTTTAGGTATCTCATTCTTAGAGATTCTTTTTCCCTCATCTCCCCTAGATAGTTTGGTAGTTTCTTTAGCATCATTGCTCTGGTAGTTTTCTCTTAGGCCCTTTTCATTCTTCTATAAGCTCTTCTATCTTCTTCTTTTATTTTGCCATGTCTACTTTTTCGGGTAATCTTGGTTGAGATAGCAATAGGGAGAGTGAGAAATTTTTCGAGGAATAAATTTATTAGTTTCGAGAGCTTTTTCTCTGAGAGGCTGAGTTCTTTGAATGCATATGAGATCGTCCTCCAAGGGATAGAGGATGTGCCTTGTCGTAATTTAATTGATGCTCAATAAGATATAGTTGTTAAAGCTCAAAAAATTGAATATTTTGCTGAGCTTGAAGAGAATTGGTTAAGCAACAACAAATTTAGTTGTATTAGGGAGAAATATTGAATACCTTCATAGTATGTCTTGGGAAAGGCTAAGGATAGGGATGAAGCCTGTGATATGCCCCTCGAGAATGCTCGCGTCAAGCTGTACGTATATTTAGATAGTCTTAAGCCTGGGTTCAAATTTCTTCTTCATCCTTTCGTGTGTCTAGTTCTTAACTACTATAGACTTAGGCTGGCCCAAATCATACCCAACTAAATCCATGTTCTAATAGGCTTCATTTATGTGTGCATGAAGCTTGGGAAGGTTATGACTCTTGACCCGTTCAAGAATATTTTTACTGCTAATCGTCATATAGATGATAGATGAGTTTTCTTCTGCTAAAAGACTAAGAGGAAGATAGTGAAGAATAATCCGAGCTCAGTGAAAAACTAGAAAAACAATTTTTTCTATGTTTAGAGCGATTCAGGTTTAACATACCAAAGAAGTGGGACTTGACCATTCTGAAAAAAGTTTTGTCATCCTTCCTTTTAATCCTCATGAGGAAGAGGTCTTGAAAAATTTATTGAAGAACATAATCTATGCCTTAGAGTTAACTGATAATGATTTCTTGGCTCAGTATGGGCTCAGAAAACCTACAGTAGGGAAAATCTTCTCTCTTCTTCACAAACAACCAATTTAGAGATCCATAGAACATGCTTTTCTTTTTCTTGCTACTACTGCTGCTGGGTTGAAAGCCTTGGCCTTGTATTCCGAATTTTTGTTTAAAATTTGGGAATTTCTTCACTCCTTGTCCATACTTTCTCAGATCTACTATCGAGAAGTAGTTTATGCCTTTATTTATGTGGAAGATCACAAGGTTGATGCATGGGTCAACATCTATTGTATCAATAACGGCCACTTCCTAAAAGGAGAAACCATGTAGCTCATTGCTCTCTGCATGGATACCAAACATAGGAGTGATGCCAACTTTATCCTCGAATTAGGTTATTACTTGATTTCCTACCCTCTCTACTTCATCTTTTGATGGAAGATTAAGGGCACTGCCCCTAGATTGTGAAGCCATGGTCTACCTAGCAAAATGTTGAAGGATGTAGTTATATCGATGACATGGAAATTGATCACCATATCGTCCAGACCAGCCTTGCATCTCAAGCTCACTATCCCGGCTACCAAACGCTTTGTTTTATCGTAAGCTCTGACTGTCTGGCTACTCGGGTGGAAGTCATCCTGCTCATGTCCCATAATTTTTTCCATCCATAGAGGCAAGACATTAAAGGTTGACCCATTATTATCTAGTACTATGGGTATCTTCTTTTTTGTGATAACTTTTCTATCAGATAAAGGACACTGTTATGGTTCCACCATATGTTTGGATATCTTTGTCATCAAAACTCAGGTCCGATTCTCCTTTCTTCGATACATCAAACAATGCTAAGAGATCATAAGGAGAGGTGTTTGTGGGAATGTCCACTCTGCCTAAATGGTCCAGAAGGGCCTGCTGATGTTTCTTTGAAGATATAAGTAATCCCCAAATGTAGATGTTAGAATGAGTCTTACTTAACTACCATAACATCTGATCCCCATCCTCTTCCTTCTCTTTCTCTTTTTCTTTTCTTCTATTACTCTTTCCTCTCTCCTCTTTCCTTTTTAGGAGCATCAACTTCGAGAAAGGAAAGGAAAAAAAAAGAAAGGAAATGAAGGGAAAGAGAGAAAGGAAGGTAAGGAAAAATCTTTTCAACCTAAGGTAAGAATCTATTATTCTTTATCTTCATTTCTTCAAGTTTGTTTAGTAAACTAAGAATTTGATTTGGATTTGTTAGAATTTGATTGTTTGTGAGAAGAGTTGAGAAAAAGTGGGTTTTATGCAAAGTTTGTTGAATTGGAGTTTTGAGTTCATTTTTTTCAATGGGTATTGCCAAGATTGTAATCTAAACCCTTAAGAACTTTTATTTTAAATGATTTAAGAGTTTTATAAAGATTCAATTAGGTTTTGAAGAGAAAAATGATTTTTTTTTTTGTAAATTTCAAGTGTTGGAACCAGCGAACAGTTGACTGTGTCGAGCCAATAGTTGAATGCCATATGGGCAGAAGCTTCATAACACAAGGAAAGTCGACTGTCAAATTGCATAGTCGACTGTCTAAACCTTCTGGGGCTTGGACAATCAACTGTGTATTTAGACAGTTGATTGTAGAGCCCTATTTTCATGAACAAACTATGATTTTTCATACCCTTTTTAGCCTTAAACCTTTCTAGAATAACTTAATGTGATTTTTGAGATAAAATATGAAATTTATAGTTTTAAAAAAACTAATCTCTTTTATATCAAAAACCCTTTGAACAAATGTTACATTTGTACTAAAACGAAAGCAATATTTTTGAACTTACGAGCATAGCCTCTTTTACTTTAAATTGATGACATGAATGATTTTGGGTTGTGTATGTACTTTTGGTTTGTAAAATTAGATGATTTCTTTTCATTACGGAGAGTAGTCTTAAAGGCAAAGAGGTCTTGAGGCTAGGAGCGGTTCGAGAGGTGAGTTCACCTTACTTTTAGTAAACATATTAAATTATAATATAAACAAAGTTTGAAAAAATGTGATTAATATCAGTTAAAGAATAACTATTAAAGTTATAAGAAATGTGAAAATATAAGATTTTTGTATAGAAATAATAAGGCTAGTTTTAGGAGAATTATATATATGTTGACATAGGGATGTATAAGGTGTGAGTTTAGATACGATTTGTTGTAGTCGTACTTGAGAAATTGTGATATGTGTGGTTGTAATAAAAGTTATGGATTGTGTTGTTGTGATTTGGTGATGTGAATAGTTGATGATTGCTTACTTGCATATCATTTCATTGTGAACGCATTTTGCATTATAACAATTGTTTGACGGTATGTTATTGAGGGGCGAGTGATGGGTGAGGCCGGTAAGTCCCTTCTCACAAGGGGTGTAAGGGTGCTAAAGGATATTGGACGTGCAGGACATCGTCCGAAAATGGATGAAAGAGGATATGTTGTGATTTGATATGATATAATGATTTGACATACCAGTACGCGGGGAGATATCCCTGTGATGATGAGGTTAGCCTAGTGAGGGGTAATGATATGATTGTGCTCTTTATTGCATACCAATTTGTTTCATGACTGCTTCATGATGAATGGCCCATGAGAGGCATGTGTTATCATTGGCCAATAAGGGGTGTGTGTTATAATTAGCCTATGAGGGGCATGTGATGTGCTGGGCCTGGTGAAGGGCACGAATGTTAATTGTGACGATAAAAAATATTGAGATAGAGTTTTATTTATATTATGGATTTCATGTGATGTGCAGTGTGACTTGGCTGCACAGAGGGCAAGGCCTAACCAACACATTAAAAGGAAGTCGTTATGGTTTGATGGGTATGCATTTGAGTGAGAGAGAATATAGGAATTGCAGTTGCAAGGCTAGTATAAGAAAAGGGTAGCTTAGTATCAAAGATAAGAAAATTGTTCCCTAATAGTTTTTCTATCTTTTTGTTGTAAGGAGGTCTCTAGCCCTCGAAGGTAGTCATTCCTATCAATTAGTATTCTATAAAAAAAAAAGGGTATTTTGAGGTCCTGGTTGATGTTTTTTTTTGCATTTTCTAAGCTGATTGCTTACATATGCCTAGAGGCTTCTTCATTATGAAGTTGACTCTAGCTCTATCTGTAAATTTTAGACTTTTTTTTATATGTCTTAACTGTAGGTTTTTAGACTTTTTAATGTAAATACAAATATGTAAAGTTTGCAATGTCTTTCTTACAACAACATGCCTACTATTGATGAGGATGATGCACTTGATCATGGAGATGCATATCAATAATAGTTATAAGATATTACTGGTCGTTTACCAGGGTCGTTTATTGAAGTTGATGAAATTGCTACCTTTAATAGGATAAATATTATTGAAGAAACAATTGATGACAATATTGCAAAAGAGGTTGAAGTGTCTTAAAATAGGGGTGAAGCAAATGATGATTTCATTGATGAAAATGAAATCAAAGCAGTATAGGATTTACTCAAACGGACGAATTTGATCTATACTTATTTGATAATGAGAATGATAATGACTTATATTTATCTCATGATTGAAACTTATGTTTTTGTGCTTTTGGTCGTACCTGTAAATGGTTATAAGGTTTATAGAATACAATATAAAATTAGCTTTTAACTTTATCAACTCTAATTGAGTTTTAAAATCATACTCATCGTTTTAACCATAACTCATTAACCTATAAAGGGGTATGAAAACCCAATAGAAGTGAATTGGGTTTTAAAAAATATTTAAAATGTTTTGTATAAATATTTTCTAAAACAATTATACGGAATGCTCAATCAAATTAATAAAAGTTAACCACAAGGAAGCTAAAGCTATAAACACTCAAAGCATACAAAGGAAACACAATAATAAATGTCGAATTGAAATAAGCTTTGTGTAAGTTCGTGATATATACTTTTCCTTCTCATTTGTGCGTATGAGAACAATTCTAACATAGAACATTCAAACTTATCTTGGCGCAAGCTTTGGCAAAAGAATAATCTAAGAAAATACGGACTAACTTAAGGCATGAATACCAAACCATAGCAACACAAGAGATCACAAGGGGAACATGTAATGCTCCAAATCCAAATCGTGCGTGTCACAACACTGTACACACATGGAAAGAACACCACATACACGCAAGACTTTACCTATTATTGATGCCAAAAATTTGATTGTTGCTCCTATGAGTGTTTTAGAGTACCTGTGCACACGAAAATAGAAAAACCCTAAGGAGTTGCATAAGGTGTGTCTCTGAAAGGACTTTTTGATGCCTAACTCAGTAATCTGTTTATAAAAGACGTAAAAGGCAATAAGGCTGTGAAAGTTTTTTGTGGCTTACCTGTGTGATAATAAGAGCCCCTTATATATAGTGATTTAGAGCAAAGTTCGATTAGGAGAGTAACTCATTAGAAAGTGTTATGGTAGGATTAGGGTTTCTCATATATGAGTGTCTCTGTAGAATTAGGGTTCTTGTGTTTTAAGGTTAGTTGTAAAGTTACCATTGTACCCTAGACACATGTAATGATTTCACTGATGGTACTTTTGGTATGTAGACTTATTTTAGCATGCCACATGTCGTTGTCTGATTGGATAATATAATTATCCTACATCATACGCCCCCATTCCCTTTGGTGAATTTTATTCGCTTAAAGAAGTAGTTATGTCTTCATGGTTTGCTTGGTTAGGAATGTATCGAGGTAATTAGCTCTTCGAAATTTTTGAAGAAAATTGACCGAGGATAAGAAATGCTCAGAGCATTATCCTTGGAATTTTGAGTGAAAAATGGCCAAGGGTAAGAAATGCTTGGGTAATTGACCTGAAGCTTTTAAAAAAAATGGTTGAGGATGAGAAATGCTCAGGGCATTATCATTGGGCTTTTGACAAAGAAATAACCGAGGGTGGGAAATGCTTGGGGCATTATACTTGGGCTTTTGAAGGAAAATAACTAAGGGTTAGAAATTCTTAGGGCATTATCCTTGGGCTTTTGAAGAAAAATGGTTCAGGTTTGGAAATGCTCGGCGAATTATTCTAAGGCTTTTGAAGGAATAATGATTGATGCTTAGAAATGTTCGAAGCATTATCCTTGGGCTTTCAAAGAAAACCCATCCAAGGTTCTTACTTCAGTGCATGTTTGGAGAACTTACCTAGGGATGCTCATTGGATTCACCTCGGCTCATATCGAGGATTTTAACATAGGAGTCTTTTTGACTTGTTATGGCCTCTTTGCTCGCCAACTGTGGGGTTGGCCCGTTGGCTTGCTTTTTAACGATAAGATTTTAAGAGGTTCCTCTTTCAAGAAACGCAAAGGTCAATATACTCTTAGGCTTCTAAGATGTTGGGAAGCTTAAGGGTCATAATCTGAGTCCTTGGTTTCGATTCATTAGAGCAATACATTTCCCTTGATAAGTGGAGGGTCCCTTTAGTGTAGGTACCTCATTCTTAGAGATTCCTTTTCCCTCTTCTTTCTTAGATAGCTTGGTAGTTTCTTCAGCATCATTTCTTATGTAGTTTTCTCTTCAGCCCTTTCCATTCTTCTATAAGCTCTTCTATCTTCTTCTTTTATTTTGCCATGTCTAATTTTTTGGGTAATCCTGGTAGAGATAATAATAGGGAGAGCGAGAGAAATTGTTCGAGGACTAAATTGAGTAGTTCTGAGAGCTCTTTCTCTGAGAGACCGAGTTCATTGAATGCATATGAGATCGTCCCCTGGGGGATAAAGGATGTGCCTTGTCGTAATTTGATTGATATTCAATCAAATATGGCTGTTAAGGCTTAAGAAATTCAATATTTTGCCGAGCTTGAAAAGAATTGGTTAAGCAACAGAAAATTTAGTTGTATTAGTGAGAAATATTGAATCCCTTCACAGTATGTCTTCAGAAAGGCTAAGGATGGGGATGGAGCCTGTTATTTGCCCCTCGAGAATGCTCGCATCGAGTTGTACATATATTTAGATAGCCTCAAGCTTGGGTTCATAATTCTTCTTCATCATTTCATGTGTCTAATTCTTAACAACTATAGACTTGTGCTTGCCTAAATCGTACCCAACTCCGTGCGCCTTCTAATAGGCTTCATTTATCTATGCATGAAGCCTGGGAAGGTTATGACTCTTGACTCATTCAAGAATATTTTTACTGCTAACCATTATATAGATGATAGATGAGTTTTCTTATACTAAAAGGCTAAGAGAAAGATAGTGAAGAATAATCCGCGCTCAATGAAAAACTGGAAAAAACAAATTTTCCTATGTTTAGAATGATTCAGGTTTAACATACCAAAGGAGTGGGACTTAACCTTTCTGAAAAAGTCTCATAATCCTTTCTTTTAATCTTGATGAGGAAGAGGTTTTGAAAACTTTAGTGAAGAATGTAATCTATGCCTTGGAGTTAAATGATATTGATTCATTGGCTCAGTATGGGCTTTGCCCTCGTTAGGATACTGCCCATTTTTACTTGTTTTTCGTTTGTCTTCGATTTATATAACTGAATAGCTTATGGTTATTTCGAGATCAAAGAATATCTTGAATCCTTGCTGCTTTTTTGGAGTCTTTCTGTTAACCCATAGCTTAGAAAACCCACAGTAGGGAAAATCTTCTCCCTCCTTCACAAACTACCCATTTAGAGTTCCACAGAACATACCTTTCTTTTTCTTGCTGTTGCTGCTGGGTTGAAAGCCTTGGCCCTGTATTCCAAATTATTGCTTAAATTTTGGGAATTCCTTCACTCCTTGTCCATACTTTCTCAGATCTACTATCGAGAAGTAGTTCTTGCCTTTTATTATATGGAAGATGCCAAGGTTGATGCACGGGTCAACATCAATTGTATTACTAGCTACCACATCCTCAAAGGAGAAACCATGTAGCTCATTGCTCTTTGCATGGATACCAAACGTAGGAGTGATGTAGACTTTATCATTGAATTAGGTTATTACTTGATTTCCAACTTTTTCTGCTTCATCCTTTTGATGAAAGATTAAGGGCACTGTCCTTAGACTATGAAGCCATGGTCTACCTAGCAAAATGTTGAAGGATGCAGTGATATCGATGACATGGAAATCAATCACCATATCGCCCAGACCTAGCTTGCATATCAAGCTCACTGTCCCGGCTACAAAACACTTCGTATTATCGTAAGCTCGGACTGTCTGGCTACTCTGGTGGAAATTATCCTGCTCAAGTCACATAATTTTTTCCATCCATAGAGGCAAGACATTCAAGGTTGACCCATTATTAACGAGTGCCATGGATATCTTCTTTTTTGCGACACTCTTCTGTGAGATAAAGGACATTGTTATGGTTCCACCATATGTTTGGATATCTTTGTCATCAAAACTCAAGTCCGATTCTCCTTTCTTCGATACGTCAAACAATGCTAAGAGATTATACGGGGAGGTGTTTGTGGGAATGTCCACTCCACCTAAATGGTCTAGAAGGGCTTGCTAGTGTTTTTTTGAAGATATAAGTAATCCCCAAATGTAGATGTTAGCATGAGTCTTATTTAACTACCATAACATCAGATCCCCATCCTCTTCCTTCTCTTTCCCTTTTTCTTTTCTTCCATTACTCTTTCCTCTTTCCTCTTTCCTTTATGGGAGCATCAACTTCAAGGTGAGGTGGCTTAAAATGATAGCAACCTCAAGTCAAATGACTCACCTCTTCTTTTTCATCTGCACTATTGTTGTCCTAGACAATCTTACTTTTCCTTTTGTTACATTTTTCTTGGTTTATTATTAATGTTGTTACTGCCTTGTCACAGCTCCTAGTCTTCACACTAACTACTTTATTTTCTATTCTGGCTGCCACTATCACCACATTATTTATTCTCATTAGTGCTTTCTTTGTCATTGTCCATGCTATTGTTTTTTTTATGATCCTCATTTTCATTATCTGCTGGAAATCACCTTAGAGATGCCCAGGTGGTGATCTTCCAAACACAGCAATTGTAAAGAAGAATCGGAAACAGAAACTGAAATCAAAGAAAGGAAAGAACACAACAATTGTTATCGAGGTTCGGCAAAAGCCTACATCCCTGTGAGTTCCTCTGAACTCTCTGCACTAAATCAATGGTTCTTTACAAATATAACAACTCTGTCCAAGAAACTCAAGTTCTTGAAGAACCAAAGAAGAAGAAGTAAAAGAAAGTGATAAGAACTAACCTTGGAATTTTCCCAAGAAAATTCCCCTTATAAGCCCTTGAATCCTCTTTCTATTCTACTCTCTCTTTCTAAACAACCAGCCTTTACAATGAGTCTCTCTTGTTTTGTGTCTTTGCACTCTTATAATTGATCTCACTTTCAATCACAAGTTATGTCTCTTTGAAGCTAGGTGACCCTTTGTATAGTGTATCATCTTCTTGACCCATCTTTAGGATTAATATCCACCCTTAGATCTTGAGGACCAATTAACCTTAGCCCTCAATAAATTCTAAGTGATCCTGTGCATTTTGAACATGCCTCACACACTTAACAAAAGGCTAAACCAAAAGGCATCAGTGTGCCTTCAGGCCTTGGCCTAGAAGGCATGCCGCAGCCTGGAGTGTGCTGAAACTTCACCATGTTGTATCCATTTTGGGCGCCGCGGCCTGGGGGAGGCTGAGCCATGATGCACACCTCCTCCAGGTCTTCTCCTTTGCTGGGCACCGCACCTTGGAAGAGCTGAGCCTCAGCACATACTGGTGTGCACACTTTCTGGAGTTGCTGCAAGGTGAGGCACGCACACTTGTGCTGAGGCTCCAAGACTTGAGGCTGAACCTCTTCCAACCATGTTTAAACCTTAGGCAAACACCAACAATCTCTACCTTTGTCTTAGCGATTAAACCCAAACCCATTGTGTAGAGAACTCAGTATCCAAACTCATCTTGAGTCATCATATCAACCGACTCCTATCCTAAGTAGTCTAAGGCAATGATTGAACTTACTTAGAGGTAGAACCTTGGTGCCTAAATCTCTAGGATTTTCCTCTATGGCTATCTTATCCACATGAATGCATCATTCTGTAACATTTTCTCGAATGAAATGACACCGAACATCCATGTGCTTTGTCCTCTCATGGAACATCGGATTCTTACACAATGCAACGCACTTTGACTATCCGAATACACCACCACCTGCTCTTTCAGGACCTTCAACTCTTCCAATAACCCTTTGCACCACATAGCCTCCTTAATGGCTTCCGTTGCCGCTATGTACTCAACCTTGGTTGTTGAGAGTGCTACCACCAGCTGCAATTGAGCCTTCCAACTTATACAGCATCTATTTAAGTTGAAGAAGTAGGAGGTAATCAATCTTCTTTTATCCCGGTCTGCTCTATAGTCTGAATCCGCATAACAC
Organism: Bretschneidera sinensis; assembly: GCA_023935145.1. NCBI lineage: Eukaryota > Viridiplantae > Streptophyta > Magnoliopsida > Brassicales > Akaniaceae > Bretschneidera > Bretschneidera sinensis. Next base: position 5,163,082 of record CM043704.1, read on the forward strand.
TCAAGACAGATGAACTTACCCCTCTTCTCATAAATCAGCCCTACTTTTGGGTTTCTCTTCAAGTACCTCAGCAACCACTTCATCCCAAGCCAATTCTCTTTTCCGAGATTACTCATAAACCTACTGAGGATACTTACTGCATGAGCAATATCAGGTCTAGTGCTTACCACGGTGAACAAAGCTGAACCAACTGCACTAGAGTAAGGGACCTTTTCCATTTCCTTCTTCTCCGCCTTCGATCTCGGACATTGATCACTGGAGAACTTGAAATGGCCAACAAGAGGAACCTTTACTGGTTTGCTATCGTCCATAGAGAACTTAGATATCATCTTTTCTATGTAGGAAGTCTGAGAAATCTTTAATCTGTTTCTCTCCCTTTCCCGGATTATATTTATCCCAAAGATCTTCTGTGCAGGGTCAAGATCCTTCATCTCAAACTCCGAACCGAGTTGAGACTTTAAGTCTTCTATCCTCTCTCTGTTGTTCTCAACCAAGAGTATATCATCGACATAGATGAGGATGATCACCACTTCCTCCACCTTGTGCCCCTTGTAATACAAGCACGAATCATAGTAGCTCCTCATGAAACCCAGGTTGGTTACAAAGGAATCGAACCTCTTATTCCATTGTCGAGGTGATTGCTTCAGGCCATAGAGAGATTTCTTCAATTTGCACACCAACTCTCCCTGCCTTCCTTCCTCATAGCCTTTGGGTTGCCTCATGTAGATGGTCTCATCAAGCTCTCTATGGAAGAACATTGTCTTCACATCTATTTGCTCGATCTCCCAATCAAATTGGACCACCATAGCCAATACTATTCGTATCGTCTTGTATTTCACAACCAGTGAGAATATTTTGGTGAAATCTATGCCTTCTCTTTGTGTGAACCCCTTCGCCACCAGCCTAGCTTTATACCAGACTTCATCCCCTAGAGTGTTTCCTTCTTTGATCTTGTAGATCCACTTATAATCCATAACTCTCTGTTTTTCTGGTTTGGGCAACAATTCCCAAGAGTTGTTCTTCCTCAAAGAATCCATTTCTTCCTCCATAGCTAGCTGCCACTTTGGCGACTCCTTACATTCCATGGCATCCATGTAAGTTTCTGGTTCAACCTCTCTTTCTATTCAAGGAACTACTATATTAGCATCCACAAACCTATATCTCAAAGGTGGTCTAACCACCCTCCTTTCTCGGTCCCTTGTGAGCTAGTAGTCATTCTGACTTGCTGCATTAACCTCTTCTAGTTTACCATCCTCTTGAGTATCTTGAGGATGGCCTTCATTAATGGGCTCTACTTGGTCCGAACCCACTTGCTTTCCTTGCTCTACCTGAACTGAATTTTCTTTAATGCAATGCTCCACAAATTCCGGACTGGTTTGCTCACTAGCCCCTACAGGTTAGTTTTCTCCAAATAGGGAAATAAAAATTCATTAAAAATAACATCCCTACTTATTATGAGTTTCATTCCTTTTGGTTATAAGGACCACAACCTATAGCCCTTAACCCCATCACCATACCCTAGAAATACACATTTTCCAGACCTTGGGCTAAGTTTATCATCCTTTTGATGTGCAAATGCTGCACAACCAAAAGTCCTAAGGTTGCTCAACTCAGGGGGTTTCCCACTCCACATCTCCACGGGAGTCTTGAGCTTTAAAGCTCTAGAGGGTGATCTATTTACCAAGCATGCAGCAATACACGCAGTTTCCCCCCAAAAATATTTTGGTAAACCGGACCCAATTAACATGCACCTAACCTTTTCCATTAGGGTTCTATTCATCCTCTTAGCAACTCCATTTTGCTGAGGTGTTTTTACAACCGTTCTATGTCTTAGAATGCCATTTAACTCATAGAATTTATCAAAATCCTTATTGCAAAATTCTAAACCATTATCGGTTCGTAAAGCCTTAACTACCTTACTCGTTTGAGTCTCCAGCAACATTTTCCACACCATAAATTTATTCAAAGCATCTGATTTATTTTTAAGTAAATAAACCCAAACCTATGTTGGTGTTCTTGCTGGTCCCCAAAGGTTCGAATGAATGTAGTCAAGAATGCCCTTAGACTTGTGCACTCCGGTGTTGAAGCTGACCCGATGTTGCTTCCTAAGAATGTAACACTCGCAGAAATCCAATTTCTCTACTTTGTCACCACCAAGTAGACCACTCTTGCTGAGAACTTCCAGGCCCTTTTGCTCATATGTCCCAAGCGAGTGTGCCAAAGGGTTGCCTTATCCATCTTAGCCATCAAGCTTGCTGCTTGATCCTTGATTTCTGTCTCTCCGATCATCTCATATAGTCCATCTTTTATTGCTGCTTTGATCACTATCAAAGATTCCTTGATCACCTTGATCTTTCCTCCCTCTACTTTGTATGAATACCCCATGGAATCCAGCTGCCCCAATGAGATCAAATTCCTCTTCAAATCCGGAAGATACCTCACATTCCACAGTAGCCTTATGACTCCATCAAACATCCTCAACTAGATGTCTCCTATCCCCCTCACTTAGTAAGAAGTTTCATTCCCCAAGAAAACCCTTCCATCATTGATTTCTTTGAAATTCTTGAACTAATCCTTGTGAGGGCACATGCGATAAGTGCATCCGGTATCCAAGATCCATTTCTCACTGCCTTGCCTCCTGCTCACATTTGAGCACACAACAAGAACATCATCTCGCTATTCTCCTTTGGCAGCCGAAGCCTCTCCATTCTTGGTATGACTTCCTCCTCTCTTATCCCACATCTCCTTCTTGCAGTCTTTCTTGAAGTGACCCTTCTTATTGCAGTAGAAGCATCACTTCTCTCCAAACTTCGATTTGGAATGCGATCTCCCATGTCTCTGCCCTCTACCTCTGGATTTCTCCTAGTAGCTGCCATGAATGCTATTACCATTCCAAGTTGCTGGCCTTCTTCTAACGAACAACCCTTCTCCACTTGATGCTTCCCTCATCTTGGCTTTGAAATCATGAGCCCTTATAGCATTAATCATGATTTCCTTAGTTAGTGTATCTCTTCCATATTCAATTGCATTAATTAAACTTTCAAAACAATTAGGAAGAGAATTTAACAAAATAAAAGCTAATTTTTCATATAGGAACTTTATATTACAACTAGCCAAATCTTGAACTAGTTTGTTAAACACATCAAGATTATCTTGCAACTCTTTATTAGGATCCATTTGAAAAGCAAAGATTCTTTTAAGAAGATCAATTTTATTAGGGAGAGTTTTGGTAAGAAACAACTCATCTAGTTTCTTCCATATGACAGCAGGGTCTTCCGAGTCTATGCATTCCCTTGTGACACTATCCGACATGTGCAAGAAAATGGTGCTGTATGCCATCTTCTTCATCTCAATCTACTAGTCCTCCGTGATACTTGCTGAAAAAACATCATTTTTCTCCAATAGCCAAGTCTACCTTCTGTTGCATAAGAACAACCTTCATCTTTCGCTTCCAAAGGGCAAAGTCTCCCTTTCCATCAAACTTCTCAACAATGAAATTTGAAGCCATCTTGCAGAGAAAATCCCAAATTTATCCAGCACCCACAATTGCTTTCCAACTTCTTTTAAACCTTAAGAACACGATCGAAGATTGATCTCAATACCATTCTTGAATCACCCTCAAGAACATGATATGATCTTGATCTTTACTCTGTTCTTGAATCTCCCAAGAAGTTGATCTTTTATTCTTTGAGTCTTGACTCCGTTACCTTCTGTTCCAGCTCTGATACCTGTTGTCCAAAGCTCCTCCGGCTCTGATACCATTATTGTGGTATCTCCTCTAGCTCTGATACCACTATTGGAAATCACCTTGGAGATGACCAGGTGGTGATATTCCAAACACCCAAGTCTAGAATGGCTTGTAAAGATGAAGTAGAAACAGAAACAGAAATCAAAGAAAGGAAAGGACACAGCAATTGTTATCGAGGTTCGACAATAGCTTACGTCACCGTGAGTTCCTCTGAACTCTTTGCGCTAAATCAATGGTTCTTTACAAATATAGAAATCTTCTCCAAGAAACTCAAGTTCTTGAAGAACCAAAGAAGAAGAAGTAAAAGAAAGTGAAAAGAACTAACCTTACAAGCCCTTGAATCCCCTTTCTATTCTACTCTCTCTTTCTAAACAACCAGCCTTTATAATGAGTCTCTCTTGTTTTGTGTCTTTGCACTTGTACAATTGATCTCACTTTCAATCACAAGTTATGTCTCTTTGAAGCTAGGTGACCCTTTATATAGTGCATCATCTTCTTGACCCATCTTAAGGATCAATATCCACCCTTAGACCTTGAGGACCAATCAACCTTAGCCCTCAATCAATTCTAAGTGATCCTATGTGTTTTGAACATGCCTCACACACTTTACAAAAGGCTAAACCAAAAGGCATTAGTGTGCCTTCAGGCCGCGGCCTAGAACAGGGCATGCCGCAGCCTGGAGTGTGCTGAAACTTCACCATGTTGCATCCATTCTGGGCGCCGCGGTGCACACCTCCTCTAGGTCTTCTCATTTTCTGGGTGCCACACCTTGGAAGAGCTGTGCCGCGGCGCACACTGGTGTGCACACTTTCTAGAGTTACTGCAAGGTGAGGCACTGAAACTTGTGCTGAGGTGCCAAGACTTGAGGCTGAACCTCTTTAAACCATGTTTAAACCTTAGACAAACCATGGTAATTGAGGCCTCACTACCAGGAGTGTTGTATTTGAAGTTCCAGAGGTATTTTAGGGTAAAGATAGGTTAGTGTTTAGGGTAGTGTTTGAGATTTTTTTGGAGTTGTGTTTGGTTATTGGGGTGATAAGGTGGAGGGATAAAGGATGGTGTATGATTTCTATATCAGGTTGAGGAGGTTTGGTGGGGCCATATTTTGATAATTGGGTATAAGATTTTTGTCAACCTAGGGTGGCTTAAGACTGATATCAAGAAGGTCATGAATTTTATTATTTAGTCTTTGACATCCATCGGTGTCATAACCAGTTGACTTATGGAAATTGCAATATTTGGAATGGTCATAGTGTGGTGGAACTGGGTTGGACAAGGGTCTTACTGGTAAAGAACGGAATTTTTATTTCTTGGTGAGCTTGGCAAGAGCTTAGGATAAACTCATCCCTAAGGGTGTGAAGACTTAAGGGCCTCATCGCTATCTTTCAGATTGACTCCTATATTGAGACGTATTTTGAAAACAGCTCAGTTGTTGAAACTGCGGTTATTTTGTTGTTGAGGTCATGAGGAGCTGTCTGCCCATACACTTGACTGTACATTATGTTTCTGTGCAAAGTATACCTCACCAGGCTTGGTGCCACTACTAATGGCAACATTTTTTTTCACAAACTTCCCACAAGTTATATCAATTTCACCATAAAAAATAGCATCTTCTACTTGAGTTCCCGAGCAAATTAGCTACTCAAAACAGGTAATGGGCATGACAAACATCTTTTCATAGTACACATGTTGTAGATTTCTCATCACAATTCTAAGTTGATCCTTCTCCCCAGGTGATGGGCACCATGGTGGACCGAGTTTCAAGGATCCCTTGGAAGTTACAGATGGGTCAATCAGAAGGTTAAGAGCTAAGAACATCAAGGAAGCAATGCAAGGATTGGTTCAATCCACTTGGGTTGAGTTTGCAAATTTATTGAATCATCACCTGCATCAAAGGGAGAAATATCAGAAACATTAAAAGTAGCAGAGACATTATACTCACTTGGAAAATCCACTTTATAAGCATTATCATTAATTTTCTTAAGGATTTGGAAAGATCCATCTCCTCGAGGATGCAATTTAGTCCTTCTATGGGCTGGGAATCTTTCTTTGCGCATGTGAACCCAAACCTAATCTCTTGGTTCAAAGATGACACGCCTTCACCCTTTATTGGCTTATGAAGCAAACTTTTCATTCTTCTGCGCAATTTAAAGCCGTACCCTCTCACGAATTGACTTCACCAATTCGGCCTTCCTATGTCCATCCAAACTACTCCTTTCATCAATAGGTAAAGGAATAAGTGGATTAAAACCATAAACAATTTCAAAGGGAGAATAAGAAGTAGTAGTATGCATAGTCCTATTATATGCAAACTCTGTAAATGGTAAACAGTCCTCCCAAGTTTTTAAATTATTTTGAATGATAGTGCGTAAGAGTTGAGTTAGAGTCCTGTTGACTACTTCAGTCTATCTGTTAGTCTGTTGATGACAAGTAGTGGAAAATAAAAGTTTGGTACCTAATTTTCCCCACAAAACCTTCCAAAAGTAGCTAATAAATTTAACATCCCTATAAGAAACAATACTCTTAGGTACACCATGGAGTCACAATATTTCCTTGAAAAACAAATCAGCTATGTTTGTGGCATCATCTGTTTTATGGCATGGAATGAAATGTGTCATTTTACGAAATGTGTCAACTACCACAAAAATAGAATCTCTACCCTTTTTTGTCCTAGGAAGCCCCAAAACAAAGTCCATAGATATGCCTACCCATGGCTCACTAGGAACAGGTAAGGGTGTATACAACCCATGTGGTAAAACCAAAGGTAGTGCTGCCCTTGAGATGCTTCAATGATTCATGATCGGTGTGGATCACAAACTCCTTAGGCCAAAGGTAGTGCTGCCACGTCTCTAGAGCACGAACAAGAGCATAAAGTTCTTTTTCATAAGTGGGGTAATTCAGGGCCGTCCCACTTAACTTCTCACTGAAGAAGGCTATGGGTCACCTATCCTGTATCAAAATGGCTCCAATCTTTATTCTTAAGGCATCACATTCAATCTCAAAAGTTTTCTTAAAGTCAGGTAATGCTAAAATAGGTGCAGAACATAACCTTTCTTTAATAGTAGCAAATGCATTCACTTGATCAATCCCCCAATGAAATTCAACATTCTTTTTAATTATTTTAGTGAGTGGTGCAACAATAGTGCTAAAATCCTTAACAAAATGCCTATAAAAGCTAGCTAAACCATGAAAGCTTCTTACCTTAGTGATGCCTTTAGGCGTTGGTCACTTCTTGATCGCCTTGACTTTCTCTTCATCCACCTCAATACCTTTTGTACTAACAACATAACCAAGAAAAACAACTTTTTCCATGCAAAAGGAACATTTCTTAAAATTAGCATACAAATTTTCACACCTCAACACATCAAACACACATCTCAAATTCTCAATATGTTCATCTAAGTTCTTGCTGTACACTAGCATATCATCGAAGTACATTACTACAAATTTTCCTATGAACATATGTAATACATGGTTCATTAATCTCATAAAAGTACTAGGTGCATTTGTAAGTCCAAATGGCATAACCATCCATTCATAAAGTCCATATTTAGTCTTAAAAGTAGTTTTCCATTCATCTCTCTCCTTCATTCTAATTTGATGGTAGCCACTTTTAAGATCTATTTTCCTGAAAATACATGAGCCATGTATCATCAAGCATATCATCTAATCCTAGGAATGGAACGATGATACTTTACCGTAATATTGTTGATCGCTCTGCAATCAATGCAAATCCTCCAAGTCCCATCCTTCTTTGGAACTAGCAGCACTGGTACTGCACATGGGCTCTTGCTCTCCCTCACATACCCCTTGCTCATCAAATCTTCAACTTGCCTTTGAAGCTCTTTTACTCCTCTGGATTACTCCTATAGGCTGATCAGTTTGGAATAACTACTCTAGGTACAAAATAAATTTGATGCTCAATGTCTCTAATAGGCGGCAACTCACTCGGCATCTCCTCCAGCAATACATCCTCGAACTCTTGCAACAAATAAATAGCCAAACTAGGAAGAGATTAGTTAGTTTCATCAAGATTAAGGTAAGATTATTGGTAAACAAGAAAAATTATAGGCTGATATGCTAAGAAAGCCCTCTTAACCTCACTCTCTTTTGCATAAAAACTCATATTTGTCTTTCCTTTTCACTTTGTATGTTCTCTTTCTTTTTTCTCTCGTGGCTCCACTCTCTTTTCTTTATTCTCATCCATCTCTCTATTTTCTTTTTCACCCTATCTTTTTCTTGAGGTTTCGGTCTCACCCTCATTTTTCTTTTCTCTTGTTTTTCTTTCTTATATTTCGGCCTGACCCATTCTTTTTTGCTTAATCTCACTTTTTAGCTTCAGTTGGTATCAGAGCTCAGGCTCCAAATTAGGCCTGATTTATCCTTTTTAATTCTTGCATTTGGGTTTTCCCTTAGGTATGTTCTAGAGTTTTCGATTCAGATCTGTGATTCCCTCTTCATACTTGTTAATTTCGATTGTTTGAATTCAAATTAGTGATTTTCGCAATTGATTACTCGTGTACTTGATTCAAGAAATTCAGATATGCAAATCTTTTAATAGATTACATGAATCTTTTCTTTAATTTCCATATCTGTGTAATCTTTGCTTTGATTCCTTATATTTTTGTTTCTTGTTGTTGAAGTCAGATCAATCTTTTTTCGAAAATTGTAATTATTGTTGCTGTTTTTGACCGAATCTATATTAAAAAAACAAAACAAAAAAAGAAGGCAGTGTATTCAAAAGTTGCTGCATAGTTATAAAAGAAAAGAAAAGAAAGAAAGAAAGAAATTTTGGAACTAGTTGTTTGGTATACTTTGCAATCTGAAAATTGAAGTGATTTGGTGTTGATTGATCTTTATCTTCAAAAAGGTTGAATATATCATTTTTAGCATCTTGTTTCCTAATTGCTCTTTTCCTCGTACAAATTCCATTAGATCTATGTCATTTTTTTCCTTTCTTGTTTCTTGAATCTATTGCTGGTTGGAATAATACAAGGTTGTGTCTTGATTTAGTTTAACTAGTTCTTAAAGAACTGGAAAGGGAAATTAGGTGAGGTAAAAGGCAAGAGTGGGTGAGAATAGTATTGTAAAAGGCCAAAAAAGTGAAACATGAGTGGAGTGACAATATTTGAGTGTAAACACGTAAGGGAGTGTGTGAGGTTTTCTCACTAACATTCTTGTTTTAAGAGCGTTAAAAATGTCTCATAAGAGTGACTCAACACCTAAGGAGGAGGTGGATAAATCATTCTTTTTGTTGCAGGCCAAGGAACAATAGTTTGAACGATTGAATTTGGTGTTGGGGGAGGTAAATGATAGGATGGATCAGCAAGATATAGTGATTAGAAATCTGCAAGGTGGGTGAGATAGGAGGAGACATGAGCCTAGAGATGAAAATGAGTATTAGAACGAAGAAGATGATGAGGATAAGGAAGACATAGCATCTAAAGTTGGGATGGGTGGAATGAGCAGACTTAGAGGAGGTAGGCGTGGAAGAGGACTAAGGAGAAATCCAAGAGGTCGAGATGGGGTAGATAGGAACCTTAGGAGCATTAAAATGAAAATGTCATCTTTCCAAGGTAAGAATGGCCATGAAGTCTATTTAGGTTGGGAGAAGAAAATAGAGTTGATTTTTGATTGTCACAATTATTTAAAGAAGAAGAATATAAAGTTGGCAGTGAGTGAGTTCATTGATTATGCAATTATTTGGTGGGATCAATTAGTGACCAATAGGAGAAGAAATCATGAGAGACCTGTAGAAACATGGGGTGAGTTGAAAGCTCTCATGAGGCAGAGATTTGTACCTAGCCATTACTATAGAGACCTTTACCAAAAATTACAAAACCTTACACAAGAGTCTAGGAGTGTAGAGGATTACCATAAGGAGATGGAGGTGGCTATGATTTGGGCTAATGTAGAGGAGGATCAGGAGGCCACAATGGCTAGATTTTTAAGTGGTTTGAATAGGTACATAGCTAATGTAGTTGAGTTACAGCATTATGTGGAGGTAGAAGACATGGTGCACATAGATATGAAGGTGGAGAGGCGGTTAAAGAGAAAGGGGACAGCAAGGTATACTTCAGTTTCTAGCACTCCTTGGAACCTAAAGTGGGATAGAAATGATCAAGTTGTAGCAAAGGGGAAGGTTGAACCACCTAAGGGAAAAGATGAGGGAACTAGCAAGAACAAACCCAAGGTAGATTTTTAACCTTCAAGGAATTGAGATATTAAATGTTTTAAATGTTTGGGTTCAGGGCACACTGCGTCTCAATGTCCAGACAAGCGGGTGATGGTTATGCGTGACATTGGGGATATGATGACTGAGAGTGAGGATGATAGTAATGAGATGCCCAAGTTGGTCGATGCTAATGATGATGATGTAGTGGAATATCCCATAGAAGGTGAGTCTCTTGTTGCCAAGAATGGTCGTAATACGCAAATTAAGGTAGATGATATGGAGCAGCAGAGAGAGCACATATTTCATACTAAATGTTTGTAAACAACAAGGTGTGTAGTATGATTATAGATGAGGGAAGTTGCACCAATGTAGCTAGTGCCACCCTAGTTGAGAAGTTGAGCTTACCTTTACTGAAGCATCCTAGACCTTATAAGTTGTAGTGGTTGAATGAATGTGGAGAGGTCAAGGTCAATAAGCAGGTTTTGGGGGCTTTTACCATTGGGAGGTATAGTGATGAGGTGCTTTGTAATGTAGTTCTTATGCATGCTGGCCATATTTTGTTAGGGAGACCATGGCAATATTATAGGAGGGCGATTCATGACGGGTTTAGGAACAAGTACAACTTTGTAAAGGATGGAAAAAAATTCAAGTTTGCTCTTTTAACCCCAAAACAGGTCTATAAGGACCAACTGAAGCTGAAAAATTGAGATTGAGTAAAAAAGAAAGGGTGAGGCTAAAACACAAGAAAGAAAAATGAGGGTGACACCAAAACCTTAAGAAAAAGAGAGGGTGAAAAAGAAAATTGGGAGATGGCTGAGAATAAAGAAAAGAGAGTGAAGCCACAAGAGAAAAAAGAAAAGACAAAGATGAGTTTTTATGCAAAGGAGAATGAGGTTAAGAGGGCCTTCTTAGCAGATCAGCTTATGATTTTTCTTGTTTACACAAAATCTTATCTTAATCTTGATGAAACTTACCAATCTCTTCCTAGTTTGGCTATTTCTTTGTTGCGGGAGTTCGATGATGTATTTCCAGAGGAGATGCGGAGTGAGTTGCCACCCATTAAAGGCATTGAGCATCCAATTGATTTCGTACCTAGAGCAGTTATTCCAAATGGACCAGCTTATAAGAGTAATCTAGAGGAGACAAAGGAGCTTCAAAGGCAACTTGAAGATTTGATGAGAAAGGGGTATGTGAAGGAGAGCATGAGCCCTTGAACCCATAATCAAAATGAAACTTACCCAAGAAAGCCAAGAATCAAGTCAAGATAACCTAGACCCATTGAAATCTTGTTTCAAGAACCTAGATTCGGTGAGAACACCACAAAGGATTTACCTTTGATAAGTTCTTAGTTCAATCAAGAATAAGTAGTGAAATTTGAAAATTCTCTATGAAGAAAACTTCATTCACGTTCAACTTACCCTCAAAATACGGCTACAAGTGTTTTTATACCCCTCCATGAAACCCTAGGGTCAAATAAGGCCTACATCAATTAAAAGACATTGGTTAAACATCTTCAAGACCAAAACATCCTAAACTACATGCTTATAGCTAATAAAGGAAGTCAATTTAATGAATGAAATAGGCCCAAACGCCTACAACCATAGAAATATAAAATAGGCCCACATGCTTATACTTGATGAAATAAAAAGTCGACACAAAACCACTAGGCTATGCTGTCCCACTCTATAGCTTGTATCACATGGATTAAAGCTAGTTCTTCTTCTTTTAAGCCCATTTTGAATGTTGGGGTCTTGCTCGATAAATTTGAAAACTTGACCCAAGTGGATTGCACAAATCCTTGCATTGCTTCCTTAATCTTGTTAGCTCTTGACCTTATGATTGGCCCATCTAGAGCTTGCAAGGGATCATATTTCTTTGGTAAGTTTCAATTTGATTATAGGTTCAAGGGATTTCCATTCCACGGGTTCACATCAACAGGTCTCGTGGCCGCTTTTGCTTCCTTACCTCTCCAACAAGAGATAAATTATGAGAAGGTCTCATTTGATTTCTACTTAGAGGTTTATGGGTCATCGATGGTGATATCTAACTGAGTGTTGTAAGCATACTAGGCCACAAAAGCTCGAGCTATATCTTCCCCTTCTTTCAGACTACTAGGCTCTTAAGAATAGCACCACTTTAGTGCAGCACAAGAGAAGGAGTTTGGGAAGAACGCAATCAACTACTCGGTTTCCAAACTAGAGAGTCTCAAGATGTAGAGTGCGATAATATTTTTATTATTTAAGTTCGTTTTGGGGTGTAAAATATGGTGACAAGTAATTAAAGTAAGACTTGGTAGTAAATAAAACATGTTTTGGGGGAGTTTTTGGATTTTTAAAGAGTGATGGGGTAGGTTATAAAGGAAATTAAAAAAGAAAGGGTGACTTTGCAATTTAAAGAAAATTTGCCTATAAATAGAATGAGAGAAGAAGAAAGGACGAGAAATTGCAATAATTTTCAAGAGAAAGAGGGAAAAATCAGGAGAGAGGAGAGAATGGTGGGAAAAAGGGAAAAAAAAAAGAAGAAAAGGAAGGTGAGGAAAAACCTTTGCAACCTAAGGTACAAATCTACTATTCTTTATCTTCATTTCTTCAAGTTTTTTTAGTAAACTAAGAATTTGATTTGGAATTGTTGTAATTTGAAGTGTTTGTGAGAAAAGTTGAGAAAAAGTGGGTTTTATGCAAAGTTTATTGAATTGGAGTTTTGAGTTCATTTTTTTCAATGGGTATTATAAAGATTGGATTCTAAACCCTTAAGAACTTTTATTTTAAATGATTTAAGAGTTTTATAAAGATTCAATTAGGTTTTGAAGCGAAAAATGAATTTTTTTTTTTGTAAATTTCAAGTGTTGGAACCAGTGGGCAGTCGACTGTGTCGAGCCAATAGTTGAATGCCATCTGGGTAGAAGCTTCATAATGGAAGGAAAGTCGACTATCAAATTGCTCAGTCAATTGTCTAAACCTTCTGAAGCTTGGACAATCGATTGTGTATTTAGACAGTTGATTGTGGAGCCCTATTTTCATGAACAAACTATGATTTTTCATATGCTTTTTAACCATAAACCTTTCTAGAATAACTTAATGTGATTTTTTAGATAAAAATATAAAATTTATAGTTTTAAAAAAAACTAATCTCTTTTATATTAAAAACCATTTGAACAAGTGTTACATTTATACTTAAACGAAAGCAATATTTTTCAACTTACAAGCATAGCCTCTTTTACTTTAAATTGATGACATGAATGAATTTGGGTTGTGTATGTACTTTTGGTTTGTATAATTAGATGATTACTTTTCATTAGGTATAATGGAGAGTAGTCTTAAAGGCAAAGAGGTCTTGATGCTAGGAGCGGTTTAAGAGGTGAGTACACCTTACTTTTAGTAAGTGTATTAAATTATAATATAAAAAAAAGTTTTAAAAAATATGATTAATTCTGGTTAAAGGATAAATATTAAAGTTATAAGAAATGTGAAAATATAAGATTTTGGTATGGAAATAATAAGGCTAGTTTTAGGAGAATTATATATGTTGATATAAGGATGTATAAGGTGTGAGTTTTAGAAATGATTTATTGTAGTCGTACTTGAGAAATTGTGATGTGTGGTTGTAATGAAAGTTATGGATTGTGTTGTTGTGATTTGGTGATGTGAATTGTTGATGATTACTTACTTGCATAGCATGTCATTGTGAACACATTTTGCATTATAACAATTGTTTGCCGGTATGTTATTGAGGGGCGAGTGATGAGTGAGGCCGGTAAGTCCCTTCCCACAAGGGGTATAAGGGTATCGAAGGATACTGGATGTGCAGGACATTGGCCAAAAATGGATGAAAGAGGATCTGTGGTGATTTGATATGATATGATAATTTGACATACCGGTACGTTGGCAGATGTCCCTGTGATGATGAGGTTAGCTTAGTGAGGGGCAATGATATGATTGTGCTCTTTATTGCATTGTATTGCATAGTAAAGTGTTTCATGAATGCTTCATGATGAATGGCCCATGAGAGGTGTGTGTTATGATTGGCCTATGAGGATTGTGTGTAATAATTAGCCTATGAGGGGCATGTGATGTGTTGGGCCCAATGAAGGGCATTTGATATGTTGGGCCCGATGAAGGGCATGAATGTTAATTGTGACGATAAAAAAGTATTAAGATAGAGGTTTTCTTTATATTATTGATTTCATGTGATGTGCAGTGTGATAAAGATTGTATGCTTGAAATTATTATAAGGGTATAATCGAATTATTATATTAATGATGTTTCTTTTTATTAAGAAATTGAAAGCAATAATTGAAGGAAACTCAAAAAATATATTACTTGTACTTAGAAAACTTAGTGAATTGTATATTATAGTTATATATTAAATGATAAATTTCTACAATACGATTACTATTCGTAAAGTGTTTCTCACTGAGCCTTTTAGCTCACCCCTTTTATGTTTACTAACATTTCAAGTGGCTTCGAAAGTTTGTGGTCAAATTTTAAAGGAGCCTTAATAAGGTCTTCATCCATGGCATCCTCGTTTCTTGGGTCGTTTGGAAGTCTAATTCTTGATTAGTCTATTGTTTGTAAAAGTATTCAAGTTAAACTCTATTGATAAAATTCTTTGTATTTGTGTCTTTTATAAAAGTCTTAAGAATTCATTTATGGTACTGAAAAGTTTCATGTTTGCAAAGTTATATGTTTATGGATTTGAAATGGTTGTTAAGATTGTGGTTTTATTTGTATGTTTACATCTTAAGTCAAGGAGCTCAGTATTGAAAGGTAATGGAGTCGTTCCGAGTAGGGCCCACTTGGGATGGGTCATTGTAATTTTTGTATCAAAGCTTTAGGCTTAAGACTCTATAGACTTAGCTACATGATGCGTGTTATATGGGGTTGTTGGAGAAAGTCAGTTGTGTAGAGTTAGATAGGATGTCGTTTAGGAGTTAAAACTAGTAATGGTTTAAGTGGGGAAAAAATGTCTTGAGACTAGAACTAAATCGACTTGTGTTGGAAGTTGTGTGGACTTCTTGTTATTTTTAGAATGACTTGTAACTTTTGTTAAATTTATTGATGGCCGCTTTGATGAGAATTTTGAATGTGAATACTCTAATTTGATGCAAGTACTTTGATTGTTATATCTTCGTGTGTTTATAAAAAAAATGTTACTATGTGGTTTGATTATTGGAAAGGATGTTGAAAAGATCCTTTAAAGAGTTTTAATTCCAAGAAAGTTTTATTTTGATCTATATGACTACTGTTAAATTATTAAATAGTTATTCATCAAAAGGATTTGAAGGTCGTGTTAAGTTTGATATTTTTTTCTGAGTTGAATAAATTGTACTGAGTATATAAGAACTTCTCTTTTGTTGACCCTTCTTTAGGATGTTATGTTAAAGTACTGATGATTATTGATTGTGTGATTATGGTGTGATATTATTCTAAGAAATGGGTGTTGCAAAAATGTAGAGTTGAAATAGAAGAAATCATAAGTAATAGATTTATGTGTGCGTTCGGATGTTGAGTATGGGAAAGGTAGTTGAGTAGATATTAAACTAAAGTATTTTAAAAAATATGGTTTGTAATCGTATTAGAATGTGGAGAGGTTCGAAAAGTTGGACATTTGTATCGATTCTTAGAGTGATAAATATGATATTAGAAAGTGAGACTTGAGTACAATGATTAAAGTGTAGATAAGAGTATCGATAGATTAACGAATATAAAAAGGAGTAGGAGTAACTAGCGAGATAAACAATTAGTGTAAGGAATAAGGTGTAGTAGGGAGCAGTGTTTTCAGAGGCGAGGGCGTTAGGCGAGGTGTTTTGCCTCAATGAGGCGAGGCGTAAGCCCCGAGGCGTTGAGACGTAAGTCTTTTGAAATGTTGGGGCGTTTCAAAATTTTAATAAAATAATATTAATTAATTAATTAAAATAATTTAAATTAATTTTTATCAAAGTTTAATACTTTACTAACCCTCTAAAATGTGATTACAATTTTTATTATTTTTATTTAATGATAAAAAATAGATATATAATTAAACTCAATTTGTTACTTGGGCGGTTGGGCCGTTTCTTAAAGTTACAGCCCGTTATAACCTTGGGCTGGATAGCTCCAGTGCTCCACAATAGTCTTACCCGGTCCAGTTCATTTAGCTTTAAAAACCTGTCTGCTAGGGTTTTGCTTTTCCCATTCGTCATTCTCCACTCTAAATGTTAAAGAACAGCCACATAGACGCAGCTCAGCTCAACTGCAAAAGAAAAGCCACTGCTTTAGCACATAAAGAACGGCCTTTTCTTAAAGAGAGTGTCTTGAGCACATACAGAGACCTGGAAAATGGTTAAGTTTTATTCTTCCCAGTCACTTTACTTAGCTTTATTTACTTAAAGGCAAATCTTTTGAATCTCAGTTTATCTTTTAATTTTTTTTTTTTAGTTTTTAGAACCTGTATTTTCGTTGAATCATTGTTTTCTTATGGTATTTCATGTTTTTGTGATGTTATGGATGAGATATGTTTGTTTTTGCTTTAGGAAATTGGATTTGAGTAAAAGATTACTGGGCGTATGCCCAGACGCCCCGGTCGTCTGGGGCGTACGCCCTACTTCAGATCGAACGCCCGGACTGAAAAAGCGAACGACCAGGAGTCCCTTCGCCCCAAGATTCACACCCTGAGGCGATTTTGCCAGAAAACACTGGTAAGGAGTGAGTGGGGTAAAAACGAGAGGAATAGTTAGGTAGAGGATTGATGGTGTTGTCTAAATCATGAGTAAGATTTGGTGGTGCCTTGAGAGTTTAAGAAAGTTAGTAACTGAAGTATTTTAGGAAAGTAAGAATTGTTATATGAAAAGTGGTAAAAGAGATAAGTGTAGTGAAATTTTGATTAAACTTAATGCTAAGTGAAGTGGGATACTGGAAGATGGTTTGTTTATTCGAGGACCTAAAAGCCTTGAGTTTAGAGTTAAGATTGAATAATTGTTTAAGTTGACATTGTGAGTGAGCCTAAGAGTTTATCTTACTTGGAGATTTACGTTTGAGAAATGTTAAGTTGGCTTTAGTAATAGTGCTGTGATGGTGAGTTAAGGTATTGGAGTGCTTGAAAAGCTAAAAGTTGATGGATAACTTGTTTTAGTTATGGTTAGGGTATTAGGAAGAGAGATAACTAGCAAAACTATAGTACATATGCTTAGCAAAGGAGATTACTTTTTGAGTGGAGAAGTTAAGAAGTTTTTTGATAGGAAACCAAGAATCTAGTAAGGTGTGAAAGTTTTAAGATAATTATGGTGATTTAGTATGGATGCAAGGCCAATAGGTAATTTGGCAAGAAAAATGGAGAAGAGAAGAAGAAATCCTAGATGGCCATAACCTAAAAAAAAATCGATGAAGTTCAAAATATACTAGAAAAGAATAGTGTTGGAAAAATATGGTTAGTAAAGGAGACAATAAAGAAAGTAAAGGTGTCTAAGCGTTGTGAAATTGTGTTGAAGTTTAATGTCAAGTGAAAGGAAGATCTTAATTCAACCGAAGAGTTATCAAGAAGCATTAAGGGAATGAGAATAGATTTTATTAAATGTATGAAAGAAAAAAATCAATCATGAGTGGAGTAAGAGGTATTTCTTTAGGACGATGTAGATTTTATGAAGTGAATATGAAGTACTATATTGGAGAACTATTAATCATAGTAAGTTAAAGGAAATAGTTGGACTTGACCTTCATCTTGTGGCTAGACCTAAGATTTTACGAGGAAAAAGAGGTAGAGGTGTAGAGCCCAGTGTTTTATTTATAACATTAAAAGTCACAGAGTTTTACTTTGGTGTGTTATTGGTGTTGCTTGTTCAGTTTTAAACTAATTTTTTATTTATTTATTGTATTTGAAGTTTATGGAAACTTTTGAGGAATAGTGAGAGTAACTAATCAAAAACAAAAATTTGGAAAGTTATATGGTAAAAAGAATAGAAGAAGTGCAAGAAAGAGGAGTGATGGTGTAATAAAATGGAAGTAGGACTATTTAAGGGTGAGTGGGATAAGACTTTTAGAGAAGAAATCTCTAGAAGAGTCTAGAGAAAGAGAAGAAGAAAGAAAAAGGGAAACAAAGGAAGGAAAGAAAGGGTGGTTTCTTAAAATCTTAAGGTAAAAGCTTATCTCTCTTCCTTTTTAATCATGAAGTATGTTTATTACTCTAAGCTTTGAAGATTCTTGAAGCTTGATTTGAAGAATTTGCTTGAGAAAAAAGTTTTTTTCAAAGAAAATAATTTTGTGATGGATTTCTAAGTTTGATGTGTTTTCATATGAAACATGATTTAGGTCATGTTTAATCTTTGATTTGTAACCCTTAAGAACTTATATTTGATTTGGATTAGAAGTCCCGTAGGAGGCAAGAAGTCATTTTAAAGAAAAATGAAGTTTTACCCTAATACTTTTTTGAAATAATGACCAGACAGTCGATTGTCCAATGAGCATAGTCGACTGTGAAACTCTTTGGACATCAGATAGTTTACTGTGCAAACTTTTGGGCATCCTACAGTCAACTGCTTAATATGGACAGTTGACTGTCCGAGCCTCAGAACCTATTTTTAACCTCGTTTTTCTCAAAATGATCCACTCTTGTTAAATATTTCAACCATAGACTTCTTTCAAGGTTGAGTTTAAAAGCATGTTAAAGTTTTGAAAGCTAAGATCTTGAAGGGATTTCATTTGTTTTAAACCATGCGAGAACAAAGCTTATAAAAGTTTTATACAAAATGAGGAAGATTTATGACTTACCATCTAGTTTTGTTTGTTAGTATGAGCTTGATGAAATGCTTGGGTATATTTAATTTATATGTTTCTTGAATAAGTATGATAAGTAATTATATACGTTAGGTGTGATCGGAGAAAAACACCAAAGGCTAAGAAGTAGTCTAAGGTTGGAGCTTGGTACGGTAAAGATGAGGTTCACCTTACTTTTATTAAGGGCTATAGCATGTTTAAAAGTATGCAATATAATTAAATTATGAAATCATAAATATTAGTATATTGAGACTGATGCGTACATAGAGGTTACGGTTTAGTGATAACTTTTAATGAAAGATGTATGAGAATAGAATGGGTTTAACGATTGGAACCATACTCAAAAACTATTTGAAAATAAGTACTTAGTACATAACTATATATATAGACGTATATGATTGCTTGTATAAGCTTCTTGATATAACCTCCCTAGTATGAACAATATACTATTTGAGTTGATGACTACTAAATTGAAAAGTTAGCGAATTATAATCAATAGTGAAAATGAGAAATGTATAAATATATGAAATGATATGATTGTATAAGAATTGAACATGGAATTGGCTTGATGCCTACGTATTAAAAACTGGTGAATGTACACCATTGAATGGAAATAACTAATGTATGGACTTATGTGAAATAAATAATTGTTTAATTCAATTGATGAATCTTTCTTTTACTAGTATAGTAAATTGTTGTGAGATTAAGTACATGATTATATAAGTTGTGAAGCTAATGATGTGAGTAGTTGATGGATGCTTGATTTGAAGATTGTTTGGATCATGATTTACAATTATTGCATATGATTTTAATGTAAGACTCCGCCTAGTAAGGGGTAGTGTAATACCCGTGTTTGTAAAATAAGGACAAAGAAGTAATTTAATAAATATGACATAGAGTTAAAATAATACATATATCTCTTTAATGTGAAAAGTCAAAAATTTTATAAAGCAATTTCAAGAAAAAAAAAAACAAAAAACAAAGCAAACAAATGTGGCAGCAAGTGAGTCAAAGAAATGTGCATGGATTGCACATGGCAGCAACGTGGAGATTGTATGAGAAAGGCATGCTGAGTTTGGAAACAATTCGGACTGCCATTTAGACAAATTTTTCTTATATATATATTATACTTAACATAAATTTACATACGTACCGATTTCGTTTAAATTTTCTTTCAATTACTCTATTTTCTTAAACACTTGGGGACCCAAAGAAATGTTGAAATAACAAAATTTTGAAGGGGTTTATTACGGAAATTTATAGAGAATCCGAAGAAGCTATCAGAAAATAGAAGGTAATAACAAAATGTTTATTTTTGAATTTTTTTAAAATTCATTAAATTCCCCGAAGTCAAAGTGAGAATTTT
Source organism: Bretschneidera sinensis (assembly GCA_023935145.1). NCBI lineage: Eukaryota > Viridiplantae > Streptophyta > Magnoliopsida > Brassicales > Akaniaceae > Bretschneidera > Bretschneidera sinensis. Next base: position 5,183,118 of record CM043704.1, read on the forward strand.
CAAAGGATGTGGTTTATGAAGAATTGAAGAAATAATTAAAAATTTAATACAAATATTATGTCAAGTATTGATGATCAGCAACCAAGGAAAATTGCTAAGAGGAACGGGAAAGGAAAAGAGGTGATCCACGGGTACTTTTAAGTGCTACGTGGTGAGTTAGATTTACTTTAAATAATCTAAATAAAATAAAATATCTAGTAATAATATTAAAATAAATTATTAGCTTATGCTTTGGTGGTAGATAAATATTAAATTGATATGTATGATACGAATATTGGACATGTATGAAATTATTATGTGAAAAGAAATATTATTAGAATAATGAGTTAAATTTAATAATAATGGTGATAAATAAATTCTTGACGAGTTTTGGTTAGTAAATTGATGTGATAGATGAGGAGAAGAAAATTGTGAAATTTATTAAGCAAAAAGTTGAGGAAAGACCGGATAGTTAATTTAATATTTTAAATTCATGTGGTTTTATATTATTGTTCACATGCATGTGCATTAAATAATAGAACCAAAAGAATCGAGAAGGGGCCGGTCTAATTGAAAAACCATGACAGCCGGTATATGCTGGAAATAAATGCCGTGACAGCCGAGATAAGCTGTAAAGAAAAGAATCGGGAGGGGTCGGTCTAGGATAATAAAAAAAATGTCGACATGTGGGAAGACGTTCCCATAATAATAATATATGCATTGCATCTATTTTACATGTTAATATTTTATTACTGAAATGTTGTGGATATTGTGCAATTATTTGTAAATAAATGAGTCTCACAAAGATAGACAGTTACAGTGAGAAAAAGACGTAGAAGTATGATGTGATAGTAATTATTTAAACGTTAGACTATATATTATTATCCAATTGTATAAGAGATAAATGTTTAAATATAAATGGGTTGATTATGCAGATAGAATACTTTTAGTAAATTAAATTCACTGAGCTTGTGAAGCTCACCCCTCATTGTACAATGATTTTAGGTAGCAGTCAGGACAAGTAGTCTAGTGGGTTGAAAGTCAAACGAAAGCATTTTCTGTTAGCCAAGTACGTGTCAATATCCTCAGACAAATAAGAAAACGAAATAAATAAAATATATAATTGTAAATATTCATGCATTTTGTCCTTGTATATTATGTTTAAGTTAATATCAAATTGATTTACCTCTCTTGTTGAGGGTTGAGGATTTCAGTAAAAATTTCTGTTAGTATTATTTTATTGTTGCATATATGTATCGTGCTGAGATGTTCAAAATGTGATGACATCGTCTCGGGAGTGGCCAACCCTGGATGGGTCGTTACAATTTTGGTATCAGAGCATTAGGTTTTAAGATTTTGTAGACTGCATGAGAACTTAAAAAGTGGAAGATCTAAATAAACTATATTTTTAAATGTAGAGTCTGAGGATGACACGTGGTCGTGTTAGAGCTAAAGGTAGAGTTTTGAATCAGAGGGGACGTGGTAGACCCCCAATTTTTAGGAGAACTTTAGCAGAGTAGGAAGTTAAGTCTGTAGTTCCTGCGAGGGAACATATTGATAGTGCAGCTGATACTAGTAGTGTTGGGAGGGAATCTAAGGTTAGGAAGGATGAATTGAGAGAAGCTCTTAATCGTGCAATAGAGAGGATGAATGCAGCAGAAGAAAGAGCTGATAACTTGCAGAGAAAATTAGAGGAAATGGGTAAAAGAGAACTTGATGTGGTGAGACAAGAGGTTCATGAGGGGGGGAGGTGTTTTGCACATGAGATGCAAGGCGATTATTTTGTGAGATTTCTTAAGTTTAAACCTCAGTCTTTTAGAGGATCGATAAATCTTGTAGAAGCTGAGCAGTGGATTAGACATGTGGAGAAATATTTTGAAGTCTTACCAGTGTTAGATAGACAGAAGGTTGCTTTTGCTTCATTTATGCTGGAGGGTTAGGCTTCTCAATGGTGGGAGGATATTTTGCCCAGGGTAAGCACATGAGTAGAACAACCTTTAACTTGAAGTAAGTTTAAGGATGAGTTCTTTGCGAAGTATTTCCCAGATACCTTTCAGGCACAACAAGAGATAGATTTTATTCATCTAAGACAGGGACGTTTATCGGTGGCTGAATATGATAGTAGATTCATAGCCCTGTCGAGGTTTCTACCTGAATTAGTGAATACGAAGGAGAGAAAATGTAAGAGATTTATAGACAGATTACACTATGACATTCGGATTAAACTCTCTTATATTGGCATAGGGAATTATGATGTACTGGTGGATAAAGCATTACAGATTGAGAAGGATTTGATGGAGTTGAAAGGTAGGAGGGATTGGCTGAAGAGGTTGAGATTTGAGGGACCTAGAGGTGGTAACAGTATGGGTGTACACGGTAGGAGATGATAAGTGCTTAAATATTCGTATATAAGCCCCTTAATTTACATTTGTTAAGTTCCTAGTTGTGTTATATCATGTTATTTTATATCTTTTCTGTGCTTTTTGTGTTTTCCTAGGTTATTGAAGAAAATGGAGCATTATCTGGTTTGGAGAACAAAAACTGGAAGAACTGGAAGTTGTACATAGTGTGATCGAGCACAGAAGTGTGCTACGCACTAGCACTCTTGATCACAAGAAGAAGGCTCAAGTGCACCTTGAGATCGAGCATACCAGTGTGTGATCGAGCGTACACGTGCAGTAAAATGGTAGAACCTATTTTGGAAAGTAGGGTTAGGGTTTTATTTTATGAGGTAGGGTTTCCAGATGTCCTGAAACCTTATAAATTGGCTTGTAAAACACAGAAACCGGATCTTCTAGGAGTTTTGAGCTTTGGGAGAAGATTTGACGACTCTTCTAGCCTGTAATTTTCGAGTTTTTTCTTTCCTTTATTTATTTATGAAGATGTTTAACATCAGAACCATGTGTAACTAACTTATTAGTAGGGCTCGGTTGAAGCCCTAATTATGTTTTTCTATATATGAATATTGTTGCCTTTACAATAGCTGTGTTATGATTCTTAACTTGATTAATGCTTGTTTTATTGAATTCCTCATATGTGTTTACCTGATCAACATATGCATGTTGTATGAATTAGTTAATTAGATCAATTTGAATGACCGAGTCCTGGGTCTGACAATACTAACAAAAGAAATTCACGCCGGATTCTTGGGTTAATCAATATGGGAAACCAGGAGTATATAACATGCCCTAGGTCTTGTGTGTTTGTCAATTTTCACAGATAATATGCTCTCTTAAAAAACAACTTAGTATACACCATGCTAAATTTCTTTAAGAAAGAAAAGAGTTAGAGTATACACCATGTCTAACTTGTTGCTTAGGAAAATCAATAGCTTAAGGAGTATACAACATGCCCTTAGGTTGACAACATTAGGTATTCATAATATGGCTAAAGCATTGACACATTGTTTTATTGGGTAAAAATGATTAGTGGTGGATATCAAAGCCCTACATTTTTATCATTATGAATTCAAACTCAATACTTATTTCTATCATTTTTTATTACGAATTTAATCTTAAATCGAACTTTACCAATCCTTGTGGAGATGATCTCGCATTTTGGACATTATACTACTAAGTTGACCTTGTGCACTTGCAAGTAAAACTGTTCAATTATTTGCTTATTAATTTTAGTAGATTTTTGCAAAAACAAGTTTTTGGCCCCATTACCGGAGATTGCGTTGAATTTCTGTTTAGAATTATTTTTTGTTCAGTTTTATTTTCCTGTTATATTTTATTTTGTTTCATCACATACCTAATTTATTTCTTCTTTGTGTTTTCTGTTTTTCTATTTCAGGGTTGCAGTAGAGTAATTTCTGGAAGTGCGATCGAGTGCAGTGCTTGGTGCGATCGAGTGCAGTGCTTGGTGCGATCGAGCACAAAAGGTCCAGAAACTACCCGAGCAGCAGTACTGAAACTGCTGCACTGAAGCATTTCAGCTGATTCATATAAGGGATTTGATCCAGGAATCCAACCTTCTTTCCACTCGATACAGAGCTTGAGATGACCATTCGACAAAGACTTAGAGAGAACGTTGAAGAGGTAGAAGAAGAATTTGAGGGAGAAACAACATTGGCGGAACAGCTTGACAACCAACTGCCACTAGAGTGAAGACCCATGAAGCAATCCTTCATTCCACAGAATCTGGACCTATCCTCATGCATCGCTTACCAACCTGAGGCAGAAGGCAATTATTACATATCCCCGCAGATACTCAGTGCTTTGACTCATTTCAGGGGTATACCTGCTGAGGATCCACACTTGCACCTTCGGGTATTCTTTGATCTCTGCAAGTTCCAGCATATTCGGGGCCTAGATCAAGAGGGAATCAGATTAATTCTTTTCCCTTTTTCATTAAAAAGATAATGCTAAGTTGTGGTATAATTCATTGCTTGCAGTGTCTATCCATACTTGGAAGAGCTATCCAGTAGGTTCCTAAAGAAGTTCTTCCCAACATAAAAGACAAGACAAATGAGGAAGGAGATTCAATCTTTCCAACAAAAGGATGGTGATTTGATCTTTGAAGCATGGGGACACTTCAACGAGCTGCTTCTCAAATGTCCACGTCATAATCTACCTCAAGATGAGCTAGTACAAGCTTTCTATGAAGGTTTGAGTGACCTAAATAAAGGTACTATAGATTCAGGTTATGGAGGTGTGCTGTTGGAGAAGAGCAATGAAGAAGTCATGGAGCTGTTTGAGACATTAAGCGAGCACACCCAACAATTCTCATCTAGAGGTAGACAAGGAGTTAAGAGCAAAGGTATGTATGAGGTGACCTTAAATGGTGGATCTTCTAATCAGATGGCTGCTATGGAGAGGAAGCTAGATCTGATTGTTAAAGCTATAACTACTCAGAATAACTCACCTAGTCCAAGCACCACACCACTCCAGGTATATGCTATATGTTCTCATTTTGATCACACTACTGAAACTTGTCCTTTATATTCATCTGTAGATCCAGAGTAAGCAAACTATGTGAGACCAAACAACTATCCGCCCAAGAATAATCCATATGAAAATACCTACAATCCTAGATAGCGAAACCACCCCGACTTCTCATGGACTAACAATTAGAATGCTCTGAACCTTCAAGAGTAGCAAAGGAACTCCCAACGAGCAGCCCAATCAATTCCCGAATCAAAGAAAAGTGACCTAGAGAGTCTTGTGAGACAATTGGCAACTCAGCAACAACAGTTGATGACTTCACAAGATCAATTCATGGAAAATGAAAGACAATTTCGGACTAAGCAAAGACAAATAAATGCAAATCATGTGCAAGCTATTCAAAGACTGGAAGTACAAGTGGGGCAATTAGCTAAAGAGCTTAATGGAAGAAAGCAGGGTGAACTTCCAGCCCAAACACAACATAATCCAGAAGGACATCAGCAACTGAAGGCTGTGACAACTCTCAGAAATGATAAGATCGTAGGAACTGATGAGCCTGCACAAGCATCTCCAAAGAAACCATCTGCATCAAAGATAAGTGAAATAGAGAAGGTGAATGCACCACCTTTCCCTCGAAGGTTAGTAAAGCCAAAGAAAGAAAGTAAACTGCTTGATATTTTTGAAACTTTGCGGAAAGTAGAAATAAACATTCCTTTATTAGATGCAATTCAACAAATACTTGTTTATGCTAAAATTTTGAAAGATTGTTGCACTAATAAGAGGAAGTTTCAGGAACATGAGACAGTTGCTTTAACTGAAGAGGTAAGTGCGGTGTTGCTAAGAAAACTATCACCAAAGCTAAAAGATCCAGGTAGTTTTACCATTCCTTGCAGGATAGGTGACCATCTGTTTGAGCATACCTTAATGGATTTAGGAGTGGGTGTCAATTTGTTGCAATACACGGTATTTGAAACACTAGGTTTGGGGGTGCTTCAATCGACTTCCATCACCTTGCAATTGGCAGACAGAAGTATCAAAAGACCAAGAGGTATTCTTGAGGATGTCCTAGTAAAGGTAGGTGAGTTTATTTTACCTGCTGATTTTATTATATTAGATATGGAAGAACGTCGTATGGCATTACCTCTACCCATCATCTTAGGAAGACCCTTTATGAGAACTGCTGATGCAAAAATTTGTGTAAAAAGGGTATCGTAAGTATGCAGGTAAATGGTGAGAAATAGAATTCAAAATATTTGATGCATTAAAATTATCCCAAGATGATATGGAATGTTTTAATGTATGTATGATGCAAAGTTTTGTTAAGCAAGCTTTTTAGGTCCATCACATTGATCCGTTAAAAACCACCCTCACTCATAGTTTCACAAGATTGAGTATTGAGCCAGAATCTGAAGATGTTACTGATGACATCATTGAAGCTGTTCATCTCCTTGAGGCATCTCCAAAACATTCAAGTAAGCATACCCTTCCGTTTGAACCTCTTGCACCTACTAATGCTATTCTTCTCCCTTCAATTGTCCAGGCACCCAACTTAGAATTAAAGCAGTTGCCGGAACATTTAACCTATGCTTATCTGGGAGAGAATAAGACACTACCTGTGATAGTTGCTGCCAATCTAAGTGTTGGGGAAGAAGAGAAACTGTTGAGACTTCTTAGAGAGCACAGAACTGCTATCGGATGGACCATTGCTGACATAAAGGGGATAAGTCCAGCCAAGTGCATGCATCATATCTACCTTAAGGATGAAGCAAAACCCACCTGGGATGCTCAAATAAGACTTAACCCACACATGAAAGAGGTAGTCAAGGCAGAGGTATTGAAGTTATTGGATGTTGGCATTATCTACCTCATCTCAAACAGTAAATGGGTAAGTCCAGTCCAAGTTGTTCCGAAAAAGAGTGGGATCATAGTGGTGAAAAAAGAAGATGAGGAACTAATACCTACAAGAATAAACACTGGTTCGAGGGTATATATTGATTGCAGAAGGTTGAACAAGGTGACCAGAAAAGATCATTTTCCTTTACCCTTCATTGATCAGATGTCAGAGAGATTAGCTGGCCGTAGCTACTATTGCTTCCTAGACGGATACAGGGGTTACAACCAGATTGCCATAGCACCAAAGGACCAAGAAAAGACCACCTTCACATTCCCTTTCGGTACATTTGCTTACAGAAGGATGCCATTCGGTTTATGCAATGCTCTAGCCACCTTTCAAAGATGTATAATAAGCATTTTTTTCGACATGGTGGAGAAATTCATTGAGGTATTTATGAATGATTTCAGTGTTTTTAGTTCTAATTTTGATGAATGCCTCAATCATTTAAAGAGTGTCCTCAAGAGATGTGAAGAATGCAACTTAGTGATAAATTGGGAAAATGTCACTTTATGGTTCAACAAGGCATTGTATTGGGTCATTCCATTTCCAACAAAGGTATTGAGGTAGACAAGGCTAAGATCGACTTCATTTCAAAATTTCATTCTCCTTTAATAGTAAAGGGTATTAGAAGTTTCCTTCGACATGCTGGATTCTACAGACGATTCATCAAGGATTTTTTTAAGACCTCTAGACTTGTTTGTGCACTATTAGCTAAAGATACCAAGTTTGAATGGACTGAAGACTGTATGGAAGCTTTCAACACATTAAAGAACTTGCTCACCTCCGTACCAATAATGATGGCACCTGATTATGCTTAAACTAACACGCAGTTATTGTGTATAGTTCAGGTGTCGATCCCATGAGGAAAAGCGAACTACAAGGAAAAGTGTAAACCTTAACACGAACGATAAAGATCAAGTGAAAGAATATGAGTTTTGATAATAAAGTAATGTGAGAAAATTGTGTAAATAATATGAAGAATATAATAAGGAAACAACAAGGTTCCGAGAATCCTCCCTAGGTTCGTTGCCTAATTCCAATCTCGATTCCATTGTTTTTATCTCGATTGCAAGTTTCACATCCCAAACAAACAATTGGTGTATATTCAATCAAAGCATATGTAAACCCTAATGTAATTGCTATGAAGTACTCTTTGATTTTGATTCAAGCACACATGACCTATCCTATATTTTTATCAAGAAATGACAATATATCTTAATGACAATATCGTAGTAATGGAAAAACCTAAAAGATAAGTCTATTGGACTCAATCACATCCAAACAACTTAACATAAGAAGAGCTTGACTAGACTTATATGGAGAAGAAACATGCAATCACCGGATTAAGAAAATCTAAGATAAGAAGAACATAAAGTGCAGCTGTCACATGAACCTAAATTCTTCTTATTTAATCAAAGAATAACTCATAAACAATGTTTTAACAATAAATCCTTACAACTGATTCAAGAATGAAAATAAGAATAACTACACCTAAGGATTCATCCCTTTTGCCTTGCTTGGAGATTAGTTGGCCATGGGGCTCATGCTTGAACACCGTAATGTTGAGCTCTCTCCTCAATTTCCAGCCTTCATAGATGCCCCCTTATCAAACCCTAAGTGATCTATTTATAATACAAAAGGTTCTAGGGTATTTTCGGGTCTAAATTATCATTGAAACCCTAATTAGGAAACAGGGGTACTTGTGTGCGCCGCAGCTCACACTTATCCAGGTCGTGGCTTAGCCTTACCCTAACTTTCTTCAACTTTCTGGAGGCCATGACCCAGATTGATCTAGGTCGCGACTTAGATTGATCCAGGCCGCGGTGCACACTGATGTCTTCCTTGCTGTTTTGAGCTTGGTTCTGGAGGCCGAGGTTTAGAATTTTCAGGCCGTAGCGCACAGTGATGGTCTTGTTGGTTTCTCTTCATTTTGTCTTTCCGTAATCATGCCTTTACTCCGGTATGTATTGAATCATTGTGCTTTAAGCTATGACAACTTTCCATCTCTTTTGAACTCAAAGTACTTGAAATACACTGAAATAAGTCAATGATCCAAGAATGAAACTTTAGAATTGTTAAGGTATAAATGTGTACTTCAACCTTAGATCAACCCTAAAATGCTAACAAATAATACTTATTAAGATGCACTTTATGACTCTCATCATAACCCACAACTAGCTTATTGCTAGTCCCTAGCAATTTAACCGAAAACAAGACAATATGAAATGAATCCTATAGTAGAAATCAAAACAAAGTAAAGCAATGTTAGCGTTAATCCAAGAGTAATTCAACTTTTTTTGTCTCAAAAATCGGACATAACACATAGCACATAGAATCATTAAATATCACTCAAGTCCAAAAATAATCCAAACATCAACCTTAAAATCGTTATCGACTCTTAACATCCATCTTACCACAAACCATTAATCCAAACACTCAGATGATTTTATGCACAACATTCATGAATACAAGTCTTGGCCTCTAAAAACATATTAAATTGCATGACATCAATCACAAATCAAGCTTCATAGGCTCACTTTTCAAACTCTCCACTATTGTAGAAAAATCACACTACATCGGATCAATAGGTCTTCAATAAGCTTGTAACGTTAGGCTAAGGTAAAGATAAAGAAAGAACAGGAAGGATTAAACAAGTAAAAGAACTCAGTCTCTTAATTTAAACAAAACCACTTTAAGCACTAAATAACCTTACTTCAACACCCAACTCATTCAACCATTTTTCAAGCATTTCTCTCAATAAATCAGCACTTTTTTTTTCCTTCTTTCTTTGCCATAATTCACTTCTTTTTTATTTTTTTATTTATTTTGGCACATAACCATTCACATCCTTTTTTTTCATTTGTTTTACTCTTTTCCACAACCCCCAACTTATCTCCTTTAATGTACTTGGGTTATGGTAGTAATATATATATATTTTTTCATATTTCCATCCTTACTCCTCTTGAGTGCTTCTCAACAAATGTGTATAACTAAGTTCTTTTAAAAGAAAGGTAAGGATAAAATATTTTTAGGCTCATAAAGGTAAGTAAATGGGTTATCGAAAGAAACAAAGCTCAAATTCTTTTTCAAGAAAAAAGCTCAAACAGGTGACTAGCGATAGATATAGCAAGGGTAAGTTTAACAGGCTCAAACGGTCCAAAAATTGCCTATATCATATCCTAAGTAGTGTGCATTCTAGGATTTCACCTCAAGTGATTATCAAATCAGTTCTAGAACTTGTCGATACCATAAAAGTATTCACAAAACAAACGCACATAAAACTTCTCTGAATGTTTTTAGACTAATCATGCAATCTTACCACAGTCCAGAGTTACAAACCAAATGAAGATTGACACTTAAATTATTCTCAAACCGAAGCAAGATTTAACTTCTTCTAAATGCTGTATGCTATCTCAATTAGGCTCATATCATTGACATATAAATTAACTCCAAAGCTAACACAAATTATAGCATACTTAATTTTTTTTCTTCTATAATTTATCCTAAGAAACAGGTGTATTAAAACAAAACAAACAAATTAAAACAAAAAAGGGAAGGTGACACCCAACAATTCAATGGTATGCAAAAGAGAAATGTGTTTCCTCCACCCCCAACTTAAGATAGGCATTGTCTTCAATGTAAAAGTAAAAGTTAAGGAAACTCCCTTTTTAACCAAAGGTGCGTGGAGCTTAAAGTTGTGCATGACCAATTGAAATGCTGCGCATATTTGTCTCTGAAAAAAAAATTACGAAGTTAATATTGAAAAACAACAAAATACTAATAATAAACAAGGAAAAGAAATAAAAAACAATAAAAATAAAAGGATATGCTGTGGGGTGCCTCCCATGAACGCTAAGTTTTACGTCTTCAGCCAGACATTGCACCACTCTCACTGTTGGCCTCATTGTGGTGCTGAAGATAAGGCTCCATACTCAGTAGCCTCAGTGTTAGTCTTTTAGCAAGGAATACTTAAAGTCCACCACATGTGGCTCAAGTGTTCTTGGTGTTGCTCATTTATTATCAGTAGTAGGGTATTTGATTCCCGCATCCATGTGACTTCTCTCAAGCAACTCCTCAAAGCATGGTTGCCATGATTTCTTAATAAATCCATGTGACTTATCAAAAACATCAACAACATTAACAACATGGGGATAAATTGAAGAATTATCGAACTTAAAATTATTAGGAGTGAATTTCAAAGAGTTTGAATTATCTTCAATGTACTCATCCTCTTCCCGTGGCTGTGTTGAGACTCGAAAAACATTTACCTCAAGAATCATATTTCCAAATGATAATGTCATTAGACCATTCCTACAATTAATAAGGGCATTGGTGGTGGCAAGGAATGCTCTTCCAAGTATCAACAGAATTTTTGACTCCGTATTCACAATAGAAACGGTATCTAAAACTAGGAAGTCAACAGGATAATAGAAATTATCAATTTGCAACAAAACATCTTCCACAATACCTCTTGGTTTTCTTACCGATCTATCCGCTAATTGAAGTACCACGGAGGTTGGTTTGATTTCACCTAGACCGAGCTATAAGTACATGGAGTATGGCATGAGGTTCACACTAGCACCCAAATCTAGCAATGCTTGGCCACAAGATTTGTTTCCAATTTGGCAAGCCACTGTTGGATAGCTCGGATCTTTATATTTGGGTGGTTTCTTGCTGTCAATTACTGCACTTGCTTGCTCAGTTAAGAATGTCATCTTCTTCACATTGTGCCTCCTCTTGAGTGTGCATAGATCCTTGATGACTTTAGCATAGTTGGGAACCTATTTTATAACATGAAGAAGAGGGAGGTTAATTTTAACATGATGAAGTTGTTCAAGAATCTCACTTTTTAATGCTGAATTTCTCTCCTTAGGCTTAAGGAGTGCTTGCAGGAAAGGCACTGGTGGAGAATAATCATCATGGGCCTCTTGTTCCTTAGGAGCTTCATCCTTGTTGCTCACGGTATTAGGAATCAAGTTTGATGGTAGAGTGGGTCCATCAATTTTCTTACCGCTGTGGGTGATTATGGCATTAACCTCTCTAACATTTTGATTTTTAGGTTCGGAGGTTTGTGCCATATGTTGTCCCCTTGGATTAGGTTGTGGCTGTAAAGGAAAATGACCTTGCTTCTGAACCGTCAAGCAACTAGTCAACTTGGTGAGTTGACTCTTTATCACCTTTTGTTCCTCTTTGATCGCTTGTTACTCCTCTAGCAACCATTGATTTATCTTGCCTTGGTCTTCCACACTCTTGGCATGTACCTATATAAATGACTTAAACATATCTTCCAAAGGTAAAGATTGTTAAGGTGCATTAGATGAGGTTGCTTTCGGTTGCCATTGGGCACTAAAGTGGGCAGGAGATTGCATATTGGATCTCTAATGGGTGCTAGATTGGGCAAGAGGTTGCATATCAGATCTCCAACTAAAATTAAGGTGATTCTTCCAACCGGGATTGTAGGTGTTAGAGTAGGGTGAGTCTGGTTTCCTAAAGGGTATACCTACAGCATTACACTCTCCTTTCATCTCAAAATAGGTTAGACAATACCTAGGCAAATGATCTACCCCATTACAGATAAAGCAAGGTTCATGGGACTCTACCTTAGCAACCGGTTTAGGGGCTCTAGCATCCTTGGTTTTTAAGGCTTCAATTTCCTTAGTTAGGGCCTCTAAATAGGCTTTAAGGTTATCCTCTTCCTTAAGTTGATAAATTCCAGCGGGTTGATTTCTCCTAGTGCTTTCCATGGCATTTGGTCTTGTCCAAGTGTGGGCTTTCTTCGATAGGTCATCTTGGAAATCTATGGCATGATCAGGATATTTTTGAAGAAAATCCCCATTACACATCATTTCTATAAATTGCCTTTCCGTACTTAGAAGTCCATCATAGAAGTAGCTAACTACCCGCCAACTCTCATACCCATGGTGTGGACAAGAATTCAACAGGTCCTTGAAACGTTCCCAAACTTGATATAAGGTTTTTCTTTCCTTTTATGCAAAGTTTGAGATTTGTCTCTTGAGGTTATTGGTCTTATGGGTTGGGAAGTGCTTTTGGAAGAAAACTCGTGTCATCTCATCCCAACTACCTATGGACTTAGGCCTTAACGAGGACAGCCAAACCTTAGCCTTTTCCTTAAGTGAAAAGGGGAAAAACCAAAGTTTGATGGTGTCTACCATATTAGGCCTACCTTGAAAGGTTGCTACTACTTCCTCAAATTCCCTAATATGGATATAGGGGTTTTCATTCTCAAACCCATGGAAGATTGATAGCAATTGAATCATGCCCGGCTTAAACTATGGTTGTTGAACATTAGGGGGTAACATGATACAAGATGGTGTGGCCGTTTGGCTAGGGTGCAAGTAGTCTTTAAGTGTCCTAGCAACATTTTCATTGTGATTTTTGGCCATGTTAACAAAATCCTCTAAATTCTCACTTGGGTGTGTACTATGGTTTGATCTAGGCAAGGTTTCACTAACGGACGTGGAATGAGAGAGTAACTCTAATTCAGGTCTTTTAATGAATGTACCTCGCGAATCTCTCAGTCTATGCATACACCAAAGGGATTAGAGGGAAACAAATAAAACAGAAAAATAAAAATTAGAAAATCAAAACAAAGAGCAAAGAAAGATATTACCGTCTTGTCTCAATGTTGACAATCTTCCTTGTACTTTAAGCGCGTTTCCTCGGCAACAGCGCCAAAATTTGATTATGCTCAAACTAACACGTGGTTATTGTGTATAGTTGAGGTGTTGATCCCATGAGGAAACGTGAACTACAAGGAAAAGTGTAAACCTTAACACGAATGATAAAGATCAAATGAAAGAATATGTGTTTTGATAATAAAGTAATGTGAGAAAATTGTGTAAATAATATGAAGAATATAATAAGGAAACAACAAGGTTCCGGGAATCCTCCTTAGGTTCATTGCCTTATACCAATCTCGATTCGGTTGTTTTTACCTCGATTGCAAGTTTCACATCCCAAACAAGCAATCAGTGTATATTCAATCAAAGCACATGTAAACCCTAATGTAATTACTATGAAGTACTCTTTGATTTCGATTCAAGCACGCATGACCTATCTTATAGATTTATCAAGAAACGACAGTATATCTTAATGATAATATCACAGTAATGGAAAAACCTAAAAGATAAGTCTATCGAACTCTATCCAAACAACTTGACATAAGAAGAGCTTGACTAGACTTATATGGAGAAGAAGCATGCAATCACCAGATTAGGAAAATCTAAGATAAGAAGAACATAAAGTGTAGCTGTCACATGAACCTAAATTCTTCTTGTTTAATCAAAGAATAATACATAAACAATGTTTTAACAATAAATCCTTACAACTAAATCAAGAATGAAAATAAGAACAACTACACCTAGGGATTCATCCCTTTCGCCTTGCTTGGAGATTAGTTGGCCATGGGGCTCATGCTTGAACACCGTAATGTTGAGCTCTCTCCTTAGTTTCCAGCCTTCATGGATGCCCCTTTGTCAAACCCTAAGTGATCTATTTATAATACAAAAGTTTCTAAGGTATTTTCGGGTCAAACTATCACTAAAACTCTAATTAGGAAACAGGGGTTCGTGTGCGTGCCGTGGCTCAGCCTTACCCTAACTTTCTTCTACTTTCTGGAGGCTGCGACTTAGATTTTTCAAGCCATAGTGCACACTAATGGTCTTCTTGGTTTCTCTTCGTTTTGTCCTTCAGCGATCATGCCTTCACTCCAGTATGCATTGAATCATTGTGCTTTAGGCTATGATAGCTTTCCATCTCTTTTGAACTCAAGTACCTGAAAATGCACCGAAATAAGTCAATGATCCAAGAATGACACTTTAGAATTGTTAGGGTATTTATGTGTACTTCAACCCTAGATCAACCCTAAAATGCTAACAAATAGTACTTATTAAGATGCACTTTAGGACTCTCATCAACACCTAATTGGAGTCTTCCATTTGAGCTGATGTGTGATGCCAATGATTTCGCCTTGAGAGCTGTCTTGGGCCAAAGAGTCAATAGGGTACCTTATGCTATCTATTATGCTTCTAGAACTTTAAATGATGCTTAGCTAAATTATTCTACTACTGAAAAAGAATTTTTAGTTGTTATTTTTGCTTTGGAGAAGTTTAGAACATACCGATTAGATCTAAGGTTGTTGTATTTACTGATCATGCTGCTTTGAGATATTTGTTTGCTAAAAAATATGTAAAGCTTAGGTTAATCAGATGGGTACTCCTATTGCAAGAGTTTGACTTGGATAATAAAGACAAGAAGGGCAGTGAGAATGTGGTTGCAAATCACCTATCTAGGCTACCTCATGAGTACGCCAAAAATGAGCTACCTTTAAATGAGAACTTCCTTGATGAACAATTGTTCGCATTAGAGGTAACACTCCCATGATATGATGATATTGTGAATTATATAACTGCTAAGGTTTTTCCTCCAGGTATGTTTAGTCAAGAAAAGAAGAGATTGATATATATATATATATATATATATATATCTCAACACTACCATTGGGATGACCCCTACCTATTCAAATTTTGTCATGATCAAATCATCAGAAGGTGTGTCTCCGAGGACGAGCATTGGAGCTTATTGCAACATTACCATCAGTTTTCTTGTGGAGGACACTTTGGGGCCAAGAGAACAGCTCTTAAGGTATTACAATAAGGTTTTTATTGGCTTAATTTGTTTAAAGATGCATTTTCATTTTGCAACTCATTTGATAGATGCTAGAGGGCAGGTAACATCTTATCCCGAAATCAGATGCCCTTACAAAATATTTATTTAGTCGAGCTTTTTGATGTATGGGGCATTGATTTCATGGGTCCATTTCCTAACTCACATGGTTATTTATATATTCTTGTGGGTGTGGATTATATGTCCAAATGGGTGAGGCTGTCCCCTTAAAGTCTAATGATCACAAAGTGGTTGTAAAGTTTTTACATGATAACATCTTTACTCGGTTTGGGACTCCAAGAGCTATAATTAGTGATGGACGAAGCCACTTCCATAATTAATCTTTTGCTTCTCTAATCAAGAAATATGGGATCATCTATAAAGTTGGCACTCCATATCACCCTCAAACTAGTGGCCAAGTGGAGATAAGTAACAGAGAGATCAAAAGCATCATGGAGAGGACCGTGAATCCAAGTAGGAAGAATTGGTCTTTACGCATGAATGATGCCTTATAGGCATATAGGATAGTTTACAAGACACCAATTGGCATATCTCCATACCGATTGATTTTTTGGAAATCATGCCATCTACCGGTGGAGTTAGAGCATCGAGCATATTAGGCCATAAAGCAGTTCAATTTTGACATGAAACAAGTGGGTGAAAAGAGAACGCCGCACTTAAATGAGCTAGCAGAATTAAGGCATGATGCCTATGAGAACGCCAAGCTCTACAAAGAAAGGACCAAAGCCTATCACGATAAACAGCTGGTTAGAAAAGCGTTTCATGTGGCACAGAAGGTATTGTTCTACAATTCACGATTAAGATTGTTCCCAGGCAAACTCAAGTCCTGATGGTCTGGTCCTTATGTGGTCATGAAGGTCTTTCCTCATGGTGCTTTGGAGATCTATGGTTCCAACAGCACTCAGACATTCACGGTAAATGGACATAGAGTCAAGCCATACCTTGAAATCCAATTGCTACCAAGAGATGAAGATTTGGACCTCCAGTTTGTCTAGTATGCAGCCGCACCAAGAGCACTTGAGCCACATGAGGTGGACTTTCAGCATTCCCTTCCAAGAGAGTAGCACTAAAACTACTATAGAGAGCGTTTGAGCAGTTTTGACTTTGATAAACATGTAGCTCACATGCCTCTATTAAGGTCAGTGGTACTGAGGCGACTGAGTACGCTACATTTTTATTTATCTTCTTTATTTTTAATTTTTCATCATTACTTTAGTTAGTTTAGTGGTATGGTACATTCTAACCCACACAGTGCAATCGAGCGCACTCGAGGCAGAGAGTCACGTGTTTATTTTAAGTCATTTGATTCTGTTGCACCTTTTCATTCTCACTCTCGCATCCTTCACTCTCGCATTCTCAAACCCATTTTCTAGACCACACCACACTCGCCCCCTACACTCACTGCATTACCACCACATCCCACCGTTCAAACTCCCTACGCTGCTGTTTCCACTGCACTCGCCGCATCAGGTAATACCCTAACCCCTTCAACACCACACACGGTCACCCCAATTGTCCTACCATTTTTGGTAGTTTTTGAATTTGTTATCATTTTTAAGCATTACATTCTTATCTACTGCTTGTTCTTGTGTTTGTTTTGGTTGGGTTTAGGTGCTTTACAGGAGGTTAAAAAACTTTAGGAAGTGTTGAGCACAACTTGGTTAACGCGAGCACACCACCTGTTTGATAAAACTCCTAACTTAGTGCGCTCAAGAGCAAAAAGTTTGTGATCGAGAGCAGAGGCAGAGTGCGATCAAGCGCACCATACTGAGATCGAGCACACCTCTACTACAGATTCTATCCAGTATGCCTAAACATGCTGCCTCCATATCCCGCACATTGGGAAGCTGCCACACAGTCTTCCCAACCCAGCTTTGAACAATGGGAGATCTTATTCGAAACCACATTCAACATTGAAGACGATTTCAAAAACTTTGAAGCTGTGGTTTGAAGCGGCTATTCAAGCTTATTAGCTCTACTGCCTACACTCGGCTCGTGGTTCAGTTTTATGAGAACCTATCTTTTGACTGCAGCAGGCTGGGTGTCTTATCATCATCTGTTCAGGGTAAGTACATTGACGTGACATCTTCAGATATAGCTGTTGCCCTCCATTGTTATGATGAGTATCTGCCTGAGGGCACCCAGTTGGATGACCAGCCAAAATCTTTTTCCCTTTCCACCATCATAGAGGACATGTGTGCCGGGCAGTATGCAGACAGGCATAACAATGCTGGGAGCTGGTCCAAGTTGCCTCCACAACTCTAGCTTATGGATTCCATTCTACAACATAATGTGTGCCTACTAGGACACAAGACACAGAGGCATGACCAGTTCCTCCAAGCACTTTATGCCTTTCACAGAGGCCACTAGTACTCCATCCCAGCTGTCATCTGGAGCCAGCTTCATAAGCTTTGGGACCACGTCCATGCATGCCAGGTCACCACTTCTAATGCCTGGGGGCTCCCATTCCCATTCCTCCTCTTATAAATTTTCAAGAAGAAGGGAATTAAGGGCACCTCTTCAGATGGACCAGTAAGGGAGCACCTCTTCTTCGGCAAGACTCAGTGGACCCAAAGCCAGTCACACATGCCCAGAGGACTCTGGGGGCCTGCACCAGCTGCTGAGAGGGTAGAAGATGATCCTATGGAGGCTGAGGACCCCACAACGGGTCATACTTAGGAGGAAGACCATGCTAACATGGGACCCATAGAGTATCAGCATATCTTTGAGGAGATGTCTTCCTTCCGGTATGAGATAGCTGATATTCGTCGAGAGGATCGGGAGGCTATGTGTCTAGTTCATTAGTGCATAGATGGGTTGGAGGCCTGCTTTGCAAGTTAAGAAGCGATGTTTCAGACCATTCTAGATCGCTTACCTCCCACCCTTGGTGCCTCATCTTCTACACCTCCTAGAGATCAACAGTGAGAGTGGTGCACCATCTGGTTGAAGATGTAAAACTTAGCGCTCATGGGAGGCACCCCACAACATATCCTTTTGTTTTTATTTCTTGTTAGTGTTTATTTATATGTTAACCTTTTTATTTTTCTCATTACTGTTTAGTTTTAGTATCTTTTGTTTTCCAGAATTACTTTCGTTTTTCTTTTTCAGAGACAATGTGTGCCTTAGTTCAAGTTTGGCGGTGTGCTATGAGCCATGCCAGCCAGCTAGTTCTCCATATCCCAGGTCAGATCTTTCCATGTTATTCACACATTGGGGACAATGTGTAGTTTAAGTTTAGGGGTATGGAAGACACACTCGCACACACATTCACACACACTCTGTCCCAGTTTTTTTATTATTATTGAAAAGGTAAATGAATGTTCATATTGTTTTGAAAATTTAGGTTGATCTAAACAAATATTGTGAGAAGATTTGATCAGTAAGCTTAAAATCTTGAACATATGATCTAATAATAGAGTTTTAAAAGTTTAGTTACTTACTTTAAGGCATTTAAGAATTCACAAGTTTGATCTAATCCGACACGAGCACATTAGCACATAATTGTGTGGGGTATGGCATGTAATTTTAATATATATGTTTCCATGGCTTAACTATAACCGAATGACTTGTTAGATGAACACTTTGGCATAGAAAAGTAGAAAACAAAATTTATTGCACAAAAGGAGAAAAAAATGATCATTAGATAAACTTTTCACTAAGTAACTGGACCTCTTACCTCAGTAAGCAGTGAGTGTTCACGTCAAAAGGTGGGAATTTTGCTCATAATGATCATTAGATAAACTTTTCACTGAGTAACTGGACCTCTTGCCTTAGTAAGCAGTGAGTGTTCATATCAAAAGGTGGGAATTTTGCTTGGCAGCATTAAGACCAGTTAGTTTCGTAGCCTTTTTGACTCGAGTTAGTAAATCCTTAAGGGTGTCTTTACAGCTAATTCCCTAAAACCATCTGGTTTGGGAGTCATTGACTAAACACTCGCTACATGGGTCAATTAGAAAGCTTAAGGGAACTAAACATGGCAAAAATCTCATAATATTAGAAAAGAAGGAACTAAAACTATGCCATTCTTGTTCATCCTGATAGTAAATTCGGTGAATCTTTAGACACTAAAAGACTACACATTGGAGTTATTTGGAAGCTTCATCTTTTATGTACTAGTTCATCATACACTAAGTCGGACTTATGATGCCTTAGCTAACCTAGTGTAAGTAATTAGATTTTAAAACTCCTATTCATTGCGAAGATGGGGTTCTATTTTAAGCTTGCTCATTAAATGAATATCATGGTTTTGTGTGTAACCTAAAATTTTTGGATATCATGAATGATGGATTTATCTATGTGTTATTTATTTTTCAGTTAGTGTTTAGTTTCGTATTGCTAAGGGACTAGCAATATGTAAGTTTGGGGTGTGATAAGTGCTTAAATATTCGTATTTAAGCCCTTTAATTTACATTTGTTAAGTTCCTAGTTGTGTTATTTCACCCTATTTTATATCTTTTCTGTGCTTTCTGTGTTTTCCTAGGTTATTGAAAAAAAGGGAGCATTATCTGGTTTGGAGAACAAAAACTGGAAGCTGCATATAGTGCGAGCGAGCGCACCAGCACTCATACACACAAGAAGAAGACTCGAGCACACCTTACGATCGAGCGTACACGTGCAGTAAAATAGCAAAACCTATTTTGGAAAGTAGGTTTAGGGTTTTGATTTATCAGTTAGGGTTTCCAGATATCCTAAAGCCTTATAATTAGGCCTGTAAAACACAGAAACCAGATCTTCTGGGAGTTTTGAGCTTTGGGAGAAGAATTGACGACTCTTCTAGCCAGTATTTTTCGGGTTTCTTCTTTCCTTTATTTATTTATGAAGATGTTTAACATCAGAACCATGTGTAACTAACTTATTAGTATGGCTCGGTTGAAGCCCTAATTATGTTTTTCCATATATTAATATTGTTGCCTTTGCGATAGCTGTGTTATGATTCTTAACTTGATTAATACCTATTTTATTGAATTCCTCATATATGTTTGTCTGATCAACATATGCATGTGGTATGGATTAGTTAGTTAGATCAATTTGGATGACCGAGTCCTGGGTTTGACAATAGTAACAAAAGAAATCCACATCAGATTCTTGAGTTAATCAACATGGGAAACTAGGAGTATATAATATGCCCTAGGTCTTGTGTGTTTTTCGATTTTCACAGATAATATGCTCTCTTAAAGAACAACTTAGTATACACCATGCTAAATCCTTTAATAAAGAAAAGAGTACGAATTAGTAAAATCAATAACTTAAGGAGCATACACCATGCCCTTAGGTTGACAACATTAGGTATTCATAATATGACTAAAGCATTGGCACATTGTTTTATTGGGGAAATATGATTAGTGGTGGATATCAAAGCCCTACATTTTTATCATTATCAATTCAAACTCAATACTTATTTCTATCATTTTTTATTACGAATTTAATCTTATATCGAACTTTACCAATCCCTATGGAGATGATCTCGCATTTTGCACACTATATTACTATGTTGACCTTGTGGACTTGCAAGTAAAACTGTTCAATTATTTTCTTATTAATTTAGGTTAGATTTTTGCACAACAGGAGACCACCTCAAAGGGGCGTTCCTTATCACAAGGAAATGTAGTGCAGAGTCAGAGGTAAGCATGATCTGTTGCTTCTGCAGCTCAGAGTAATACTGGTGGGACCCCTAGATTTGGGAGTTATGGTAGAGGAGTAAGTATTCCACCAGGGAGAAGTAGTAATCTGATGTATCTTGGAGAGGCAAGAGTTTTCTTTAATTGTAATCAGACGGGGCATCTGTCTTGGAATCTCCCTACACATATATGCTTTGTATGTGGTGGGGGAGGACATGTTGTTGTAGATTATCCAGTGGGGAAATCTGCTTACTTAAGCATTGGAAGTGTTGGGAGAAGATCAATGGAGAGAGGTAGTGGATCAAGAAGCGTGCGGGGAGGAGGTCGAGGATCAGTAGCTAAGCGAGGTCGAGGATCAGTAGCTAAGCGAGGACGTAGCAGTCAGTTTCAGTTCAGAGATAGCAGAGTCTATGCATTGATCCAACAGGATGCACAAGCCACTCCTGATGTTGTTATGGGTATGATATCTATCCTTGGTAGGCATGCTAGATTATTGATTGATCCTGGTGTAACCCATTCCTTTGCATCTAGTATTTATATGAAATCTATTGATGCTACTGCTAGTCCTTTGATGCATGCCATTGTTGTTGAGGTTCCTACTGGAGATAGAGTTATTATAAGGACAATCTATCGAGGTTGTGTGATTAATATTGCTAATAGAGAATTTGAAGTTGATTTATTGCCTTTAGATATGACAGATTTTGATTTAATTCTGGAGATGAATTGGTTATCTACATATCATGCTAGGGTAGATTGTTTTAGGAAAAATGTGGTGTTTAAGATACCTAGACAAGATGAGTTTATTTTTTAGGGAGAACGTAAGATAATTGCAAATCATCTTATTTCTGCCTTAACTACTAGTAAATGGTTGAAGAAGGGTTGTGAGGGGTATTTGGCATATGTGGTGGATTCTAGCAAAGAGAGTACGAAGTTAGAAGAAATCTTGGTAGTAAAAGATTTTTCTGATGTTTTCCCTGAAGAGTTAACTTGGTTGCCTCCTAATAGGGAGATTGAGTTTTCTATTGAGGTGATTCCAGGATCAGTACCCATATCCATAGCACCCTATAGAATGGCACCAGTGGAATTGAGAGAATTGAAAGTTCAACTTCAGGAGTCGCTAGATAAATAGTTTATCTGACCTAGTATGCCCCCTGGGGAGCCTTTGTGTTGTTTGTTAAGGAGGACGGGACAATGAGGTTGTGTATTGATTATAGACAGTTAAATAAGATCACCATCAAGAATAGATATCCTTTGCCTAGGATAGATGATTTATTCAAGCAGTTACAAGGAGCTAGAGTGATTTCTAAGATAAACCTAAGGTCGAGTTATCATTAATTGAGGATAAAGGAGAGGGACGTACCTAAGACTACTTTTAGGACATATTATGGCCATCATGAGTTCTTGGTGATGCCATTTGGGTTGATTAATGCTCTTGCAACATTTATGGACCTTATGAATCGGGTGTTTAAACCATTCTTGGACAGATTTGTGATTGTGTTTATTGATGATATTTTGGTATATTCCAAGAATGAAGAGGAGCATATGCAACATTTGGAGATAGTGTTGGACATTCTGAGGAGAGAGAAATTATATGTGAAGTTCTCTAAATATGAGTTTTGGTTAAGTGAGATATCTTTCTTGGGGCATGTTTTGTTGGGAGAGGGGATAACAATTGACCCATAGAAAGTAGAAGCGGTGTTGAATTGGGAAAGACCTACGAGTGTAACTGAAATTAGAAGCTTCTTGGGGTTGGCTGGTTATTATAGGAGATTTATCAAAAAAATTTATATAATTGCTGAACCTTTGACTAAATTGACCAGGAAGGATGTGAAGTTAGGTGGTCTGAGGAATGTGAGAGAAGTTTCCAGCTGTTGAAAGAGAAATTGACTACAATTTGTGTTTATAGTGATGTGTCACATCAGGGGTTGGGATGTGTATTGATGCAACATGGTAGAGTTATAGCTTATGCATCTAAGAAACTGAAAAACCATGAGAGAAATTACTTGACCAATGATTTAGAATTAGCTGCCATAGTTTCTGCTTTGAAGATTTAGAGACATCACCTATGTGGAGCCAATTGTGAAATTTTTTACTGATCATAAAAGCTTGATGCATTTAGCGACCTAGAAGGAGTTGAATTTGAGGCAAAGGAGGTGGATGGAGTTGATTCGTGATTATGACTATACGATCCACTATCATCCAGGAAAGGCTAATGTAGTAGCTGATGCATTGAGTAGAAAGACTACAAGGAGATTAGCTGCTATTAGGAGTCATAATATTATCTTGATGATAGAATAAAGAAGAATGAGGATGCAGTTGAGTGTCAATGATAGAGGAGTATTGATGGCGAATATGGTAATACAATCTCCTATTATTGATTGTTTATTATAGAGGCAGGGTAGAGATGAGGGGATAGAGAAGATCAGAGGGGAAGTGTTGAGTGGGAAGCCAACTGAGTTCAAAATTAGAGAATATGGTATAGTAGTATTGGGGTATAGACTTTATGTTCCCAATGATGGGGAGATAAGAAAGGAGATATTAAGGGAGGCTCATGATTCTGTATATTCCATGCACCCAGTTAATAATAAGATGCACAGGGGATTGAGACAAAATTATTGGTGGTCAGGGATGAAGAAGGATGTAGCAGAATACATTGCTAGATGTTTGACTTGTCAATAGGTAAAGTTTGAGAATAGACATCCAGCAGGTTTATTACAACCTCTTTCAGTACCTGAATGGCCATGGGAAAATGTGAGTATGAATTTTGTCTCTGGTTTTCCTTGTACCTAGAGGGGATATGACGCTATAGTGGATAGACTTTCTAAATCTTCACATTTTCTTCCTATTTAAACCACCTGGAGTCCAGAAAAGTTGGCTGAGTTGTATATAGTGAAGATAGTAAAATTACATGGAGTACCCTTGAGTATCGTATAAGATAGAGATTCTAGATTTACCTCTAGATTTTGGAGGGGTTTCCAAGAAGCTATGGATACGCAGTTGCAGTTTAGTACAACTTTTCATCCACAAACTGATGGCCAGACGGGGAAAATCATCATAATACTAGAAAATATGCTGAGGGCAAGTGTCTTGAGTTTATCAGTGAGCTGGGATGCTTATTTTTCTTTGATCGAGTTTGCATACAATAATCAGTATCAAACTAGTATTGGGAAGAAGTTAGAGAGAGGAAGATATATGGCCCAGAAATGATAGACTTGACTACTGAGAGGATCAAACTAGTTAGAGAGAACCTCAGAGTAGTCCAAATCAGACAGAAGGGATATGCTGATAATAGAAGATGACCTCTCGAGTTCCAAGTTGGTAATTGGGTATTTTTGAAGATATCTCCATGGAAGAAAGTGTTGCAATTTAAAAAGAAGGGAAAGTTGAGCCCGAGATTTGTGAGGCCCTATGAGGTGATCGAGAGAATTGGACCAGTAGCATATCATTTGGATTTACCTCAAGAATTAAAGAAATTACATAATGTGTTTCATGTGTCACTGCTGAGAAAGTACTTACTCGGTGAATCCCATAGTATCTCGAATCAGGCGATAGAACTTCCAGAAGAATTGAATTTTATGCAAGTACCGATCAAAATCCTAGACAGAAAGGAACAAGTCTTGCACAATAGAGACGTTCCCTTGATTCAAGTGTTATGGCAGAATAAAGATGTTGAAGAAGTCACGAAGGAACATGAAGTGAGAATGAGGAAGGAATACCCCCAACTCTTTTCTTGATTTTAGGTAAGGAAATTTCGGGGAAGATATTTTTGTAAGGTGGGTAGAATTGTAATACCCATGTTTGTAAAATAAGGGCAAAGAAGTAATTTAATAAATATAACATAGAGTTAAAATAATACGTATATCTCTTAAATGCGAAAAGTCAAAATTTTTATAAAGCAATTTCAAAAAAAAAGTTTTCTTAAAAAAAAAAAAAACAAAGCAAACAAACGTGGCAGCAGGATTATCAAAGAAATGTATATGCATTGTACGTTGCAGCAACGTGGAGATTGTAGAAGAAAGGCATGCTAAGTTTGCAAACAATTTAGACAAATTTTTCTTATATATATATATATATATATTATACTTAACATAAATTTATATACGTACCAATTTCATTTAAATTTTCTTTCAATTACTCTATTTCCTTAAATACTTGGGGACCTAAAGAAAGGTTGAAATAGCAAAATTTTGAAGAGATTTATTGTGAATTTTATAAAGAATCCCGAGAAGCTATTAGAAAATAGAAGGTAATAACGAAATGTTTATTTTTTAATTTTTTTAGCATTCATGAAATTCCCGGATGTCAAAGTGGGAATTTTCATAAGACATGGTTTATGAAGAATTGAAGAAATAATTAAAAATTTAATACAAATATTATGTCAGCTGTTGATGACCAGCAGTCGGGGGGAAATTGCTGAGAGGAATGGGAAAGGCAAGGAGGTGATCAACAGGTAGCTTTAAGTGCTACGTGGTGAGTTACATTTACTTTAAGTAATCTAAATAAAATAAAATATCTAGTAATGATATTAAAATAAATTATTAGCTTATGCTTTGGTGGTAGATAAAAATTAAATTGATATATATGATATGTATATTTGACACGTAGAAAATTATTATGTGAAAAGAAATATTATTAGAATAACGAGTTAAATTTAATAATGATGGTGATAAATAAATTCTTGACGAGTTTTGGTTAACAAATTGATGTGATAGATGAGGAGAAGAAAATTATGAAATTTATCAAGCAGAAAGTTGAGGAAAAACCGGATAGTTAATTTAATATTTTAAATTCATATGGTTTTATATTATTGTTCACATGCATGTGCATTAAATAAGAGAACCAAAAGAACTGGGAAGGGGCCAGTCTAATTGAAAAACCGTGACAGCTGGTATATACTGGAAATAAAAGGGACACTGTGATAGCCGGTATATGCTGGAAATAAATGCCGTGATAGCTGGGATAAGCTGTAAAGAAAAGAACCGGGAGGGGGCCGGTCGAAGATAATAAAAAAAAACATGTCGACATGTGGGAAGACGATCCCATAATAATAATTCATGCATTGCATTTGTTTTACATGTTAGTATTTTATTACTGAAATGTTGTGGATATTGTGCAATTATTTGTAGATAAATGAGTCTCACAGAGAGAGATAGTTACAGTGAGAAAAAGAAGTAGAAGTATGATGTGATAGTAATTATTTACACGTTAGACTATATGTTATTATCCAGTTGTATAAGAGATAAATGTTTAAATATAAATGGGCTGATTATGCAGATAGAATACTTTTAGTAAATTAAATTCACTGAGCTTGTGAAGCTCACCCCTCATTGTACAATGATTTCAGGTAGCAGTCAGGACAAGTAGTTTGCTGGGTTGAAAGTCAAATGAAAGCATTTTCTGTAAGCCACGTACGTGTCAATATCCTCAGACAAATGAGAAAATGAAATAAATAAAATATTTGATTATAAATATTCATGCATTTTGTCATTGTATATTATGTTTAAGTTAATATCAGATTTATTTACCTCTCCTGTAGAGGGTTGAGGATTTCAGTAAAAATTTCTGGTAGTATTATCTTATTGTTGCATATATGTGTCGTGCTGGGATTTTCAAAATGTGATGACACCGTATTGGGGGTGGCCAACCCGGGATGGGTCGTTATAGGTAGGGAGGGGATCCTAGTTATTTTAATGTAAGACTCCACCTAGTAAGGGCTAGGGAGGGGATCCTAGTTATTTTAATGTAGGACTCCGCCCAGTAAGGGGTAGAGAGGGGATCTTGGGTATTTAAATATAAGAACTCTGCCTAGTAACGGGTATGGAAGAGATCCTAATTGTTAAGACATTAGAACCCCGTCTAGTAAGGGGTAGGGAGGGGATCAAAATTGTTTACATGGGGAGACGTCCCAATTACTATATGATTAGCCAATGAAAGGCAAATAAAAATGAATTGAAATTGGAATGAAGAGAAGTGAATAAATAATTGAACTTATATCGTATTACATTGCATTCTTTCATTAATGGTTGGTGAGAATTATATTTGGGCCATGTGAAGCATGAATTATATTTGGTCCATGAGTGGCATGAGTTATATTTAGCCCATGAGAGGCAAAATTTGTATTTGATCTAGAAGATGTTTTGTGTTTAGTTCACGAAGGGTATTTGATTTTTGGTCTATGAAAGGCATTCAATGTGACTTATTAAATGAAATACATGTGGATGATAATTACTTATGATATGATAAGAATATATAAGGAGTTGAACGTTATAAATAAAGAGTTTGCACTAATATTATGATAAGATTGAATTTATATAATAAGTATTTACTCTTCTAAAGATTGGACTCTCCTTTGAAAAATCTAAAAGATGTAAGTCATTTTAAACCTATATCTACTTATAACATATATCATAAGAATTGAAATTTAAGAACAATGACCCTAAAATGATTACTCTTAGTAAGATGTTTTACTCACTGAAGTTTTTAGCTCACTCTCTCCTTTTGTTAACGTTTCAGGAAAGTCAACGGAAGATTTGTGGTAAAGGTTGATGGAAGACTTTAATGAGGTCATCATACACATCATCCTCATTGTTGAGTCTCCTTAGGATTTTTCCTTTTCTTTGTGTCTCTTGTAAAGCCTTAGAGTTGATAAATTATAATGAAGGATTTATTGTATTCAAGATTGTATGTTTGTATTAAACTGAAAAGATTTATATGTTTGCATATTGAGTTGAGGTTTTTTCCCGAGTTAGTAAATACAGATGAGAGGAAATGTAAAAGATTTTTAGATAGGTTACACAATGAGATTCGAACTAAACTCCCTTATACAGGTATTTTAAATTAAGCTGTAATAGTGGATAAAGCATTACAGATTGAAAAAGATGTGATGGAGTTTAGAGGTAGGAGAGACTGGCTGAAAAGGTCAAGATCTGAGGGTCCCAGAGGTGGTAGTAGTATGAGTATGTAGGGTGAAAGACCACCCAAACAGGGCATTCCCTGTCACAGAGAACTGTGATGCAACGTCAGAGGCAAGCAGGATCTGTCATATATGTAGCTTAGAGTAATATTGGTGGGATATGGGAACTAGAGGTTACGATAGAGGAGTAAGTATGCCACTAAGGGGAAGTGGTAATCTGATCTATGATTGAGAGACAATAGTTTGCTATAGATGTAATCAGAAAGGGCATCTATCTCGGAATTGTCCTACTCTGATGTGCTTTGTATGTGGTGAGGGGGGACATATTAGTGTAGATTTTCCAGTGGGAAAATCTGTTGAGATAAGTGCTAGAGGTGTTGGGAGAAAATATGTTGAGAGAGATGGTGGATCAGGATTATGCGGGGCAGAGGTAGAGGACCAATCGCTGAGAGAGAACGTGGTGGTCAACTATAACCCAGAGACAGTAGAGTCCATGCATTAACCAAACAAGACACACAAACCATTTTTGATATTGTTCTGGGTATGGTATCTATTCTTGATAGACTTACTAGATTATTGATTGATCCTAGTGCAATCCATTCTTTTGCATCAAATGTTTATATGAAATCTATTGATGCTTGTGTTAGTCCTTTGATGCATGTTATTATTGTTGAGGTTCCTACTAGGTATAGGGTTATTATTAGTATAATTTATCGGGGCTGTGTGATTAGTATAGCTGATAGAGAATTTGAAGTTGATTTATTGCCTTTAGATATGACATATTTTGATTCAATTCTAGGGATGAATTGGTTATCATCATATCATGCTTGGGTAGATTGTTTTTGGAAGAATGTAGTGTTCAGGATACCAGGATAAGAGAAGTTTAATTTTCAGGGAGAACGTAAGGTACTTGCCAACTGTCTCATTTCTGCCCTGACTGCTAGTAGATGGCTGAAGAAGGGTTGTGAGGAGTATTTGGCGTATGTGGTGGATTCTAGAAAGGAGATTACGAAGGTAGAAGAATTTTAGTAGTGAAAGATTTTTCTGATGTGTTCCTTGAGGAGTTGTCTGGTTTGCCTCCCAAGAGGGAGATTGAGTTTTCTATTAAGTTGATTTCAGGATCAACACCCATATCTATAGTACCTTATAGAATGGCACCAATTGAGTTAAAAGAATTGAAAGTTTAGCTTCAGGAGTTGTTAGATAAACAATTTATTCAACCTAGTATGTCCCCTTAGGGAGTCCCTGTGTTGTTTGTGTAGAAGAAGGATGGAACGATGAGGTTGTGTATTGATTATAGACAGCTGAATAAGATCACCATCAAGAATAAGTATCCTTTGCCCAGGATATTTGATTTATTTGAGCAGTTACAGGGGGCTAGGGTGTTTTATAAGATAGATATGTGATCAGGATATCATCAATTGAGGATAAAGGAGGGAGACGTACCTAAGACTACTTTTAGGACACGTTATGATCATCATGAGTTCCTTGTGATGCCATTTGGGTTGACTAATGGTCCTTCAACATTTATGGATCTAAAGAATCAGTTGTTTAAACCGTTTTTGGATAGATTTATGATTGTATTTATTGATGATTTTCTGGTTTATTCCAAGAATGAATAGGAGCATGTGCAACATTTAGAGAGTGTTGAAAATTCTAAGAAGAGAGAAATTGTATGCATAGTTCTCTAAGTGTGAGTTTTAGTTAAATGAAATATCTTTCTTGGGGTATGTTTTGTCAGGAGATGGTGTAGTAGTTGACCCACAGAAAGTGGAGGTAGTGTTGAATTGGGAAAGACCAACTAGTGTGACTGAAATTAGAAGCTTTTTGGGGTTAGCTGGTTATTATAGGAGGTTTATCCATAATTTTTCTACTATTGTTGTACCGTTGACCAGATTGATTAGGAAAGAAGTGAAGTTTATGTGGTCAAAAGAATATGAGAAGAGTTTCTAGCTATTGAAAGAGAAATTGATTACTTCTCCGATATTAGTGCTTCTTTTTGGTGATGAAGGATTTGTGGTATATAGTGATGAGTCACATCAGGGGTTAGGATGTGTGTTGATGCAACATGGGAGAGTTATAGTCTACACTTCTAGGAAATTGAAGAACCATGAGAGAAATTACCTGACCTATGATTTAGAATTTGCTGCCATAGTTTTTGCTTTGAAGATTTGGAGACATCATATGTAAGGAGCCACTTGTGAAATTTTTGCTGATCATAAAAGTTTGATGCATTTACTTACTCAGAGAGAGTTGAATTCGAGGCAGAGAAGATGAATATTGTTGATTAGTGACTATGACTATACAATTCATTATCATCCAGTGAAGGTTTATGTAGTAGTTGATGCATTGAGTAGAAAGTCTATAGGGAGAATAGCTGTTATTGGGAGTCATGATATTAGCTTGATGATAGAATTGAGAGAAATGAGAATGCAGTTGAGTATCTGTGATAGAGGAGAATTGATGGAAAATATGGTAGTACAATCTTCTATTATTGATCGCTTGTTAAAGAAGTAGAGTATAGATAACGGGATAGAGAAGATCAGACATGAAGTATTAAGTGGGAAGCCGACAGAGTTTAGAATTAGAGAATATGGTATGGTTTTATTAGGACATAGAGTTTGTGTTCCAAATGATGTTGAGATGAGAAATGAGATACTAAGAGAGGCTCATGATTCTGTGCATTCTATGCACCCAGGTAATAATAAGATGGGTTGAGACAAAATTATTGGTGGTCATGGATAAAGAAGGATGTAGTTGAGTATATTTCTGGATGTTTAATTTGTCAACAGCTGAAGTTTGAATATAGACATTCGGCAGGTTTATTATAGCCTCTTCCAGTACCTGAATGGCCATGGGAGAATGTGAGTATGAATTTTGTTTCTGGTTTTCCCCGTACTTAGAGAGATCATGATGCTGTATGGGTTATAGTGGATATACTTTTTAAATCTTCGCATTTCCTTCCTATTAAAACTACCTAGAGTCCTGAAAAGTTGGCTGAATGGTATGTAGCGAAGATAGTGAGATTACATGGAGTAGCATGTATCAGATAGAGATTCTAGATTTAATTCTATATTTTGGAGTGTTTTCGAAGAGCAATGGTTACACAATTGCAGTTTAATACAACTTTTCATCCTTAAACTGATGAACAGATAGAGAGAATCATCAGAATACCGTAAGTTATGCTAAGGGCAAGTGTATTGAGTTTTTCAATGAGATGAGATGCTTATTTACCTTTGATCAAGTTTTCATACAATAATCTGTATCAAGCTAGTATTGGGATGACACCATTTGAGGCTTTATATGATAGAAGGTGCAAAACTCTAGTATGATGGGAAGAAGTTGGAGAGAGAAAGATATTCGATCCAGAAATGATAGATTTGACTACTGAGAGGATCAAACTGGTTAGAGAGAACCTTAAAGTAGCAGAGAACAGACAGAAGGGATATGTTGATAATAGAAGATAACCTTTTGAGTTTTAGGTTGGTGACTGGGTGTATTTAATGATATCTTCGTGAAAGGGTGCATTGAGATTTAAAAAGAAAGGGAAGTTGAGTCCGAGATTGGTAGGGCTCTATGAGGTGATTGAAAGAGTTGGACCAGTAGCATATAGATTAGATTTGCCTCCAGAGTTAAAGCAATTATACAATGTGTTTTATGTTTCACTTTTGAGGAAGTGTTTACATGATGAATCCTATAGTATTCTGAGTTAGGTTATAGAACTTCATGAATATTTGACCTTTATGCAAGTACTAATAAGAATTCTAGATAGAAAGGAACAAGTCTTGCTTAATAAAGTTATTCATTTAGTTCAAGTGTTATGGCATAACAAAGATGTTGAAGAAATTACTTGGGAGCATGAGGTAATAGCGAGGAAATAGTACCCCCAGCTTTTATATGAGTTAAGTAAGGAAATTTTGTGGACGAAATTTTTGTAAGGTGGGTAAAATTGCAATACTCGTGTTCATAAAATAAGGGTAAAAAAGTAATTTTACATATATTATATTGAACTAAATAATCGACAGATGATATTAAATAATAGTGATTTGAAATAATATTGAAAATTTTGTTGAAAAGAGTTAGAAAATTTTTAAGAATAAAGCACTGAAAATTGTGAAATTTGAAGTTAAAATGAAAGAAATTTGAAGAAAAATGTGGAATAAGGTTGAGAAAATAACTAGAAAATTTGATGGAAGAAAATATAAGTTTTAGAAATTTTTTTTAAGAAAGAAAGGATAAAAAAAATGATTTTAATAGAGGAATGGTAAAATCTTAAACAATTGGTGGTAAAATTATAAATTTTAAATGATGGCAAAATTGTAAATAATCAATTGTAAAACTATAAATTTGAAAGAAAAAAAAATTGAAGCAGCTGAGAACATGAAACTTGTGTTCACATGAAGTTGTAGTGAAAGCTTAAATTATATAACATAATAATAATAAATAATATTAATAATAATAAAAGACAAAAACGGTGAAGAACATGGGTTCTTACAAACCCATGTGAAACAATAGAACTTGTGTTGATATTTGTAATAAAATAATATTATAATATATTATTTAAAAAAATTAGAGTTTATAAGTCTTTGAAAGCTCAGAGACTTTACTTTCTTCAAATCCTGTAAGGTTTCTTTCTTTCTTCAATTCAAATTTCTTAGAAAAAAGTTATAAAGAAAATTTCTCTAATATTAGAGATAAATACAATCATCCAATTACAATAGCAAGATTTCATTATATTTGAGGTAAATTTTCAATAAGACTCATAACTAAATAATTATGTTGTTTGAATTAAGTTATGAAATAGTAAGATTTATAAAAGTTTATAATTAGGTGTTGGTGATCAGTAATCTCAAGAAATTGCTGAAAAGAGTAGGAAAGGCAAGGAGGTGATCCACGGGTAGCTTTAAGTGCAACGTGGTGAGTTAGATTTTCTTTTAGTAATCAAGACCAATAAAAATATGAATTTATGATATTTGAATAAATTATTGAATTATAATGATTGGATGATGTATTTTTTGTTATGTATGATAATTGATTAATTTATTGATTATGGAATAAATAATTTGTTTAAAAAATAATTATATAGGAATTTATATTTTAAAAAGGATGGATTAACAAAAAATATGCTGAGAAATTATATGAAAATTTTGAAAATATGATTGAAAAATTGGTATGATATATGAGGAGACAATTTAATAAATATAATAAAAATAATAATTTTGAGAAACAGCTAGATAGTTGAACCGAATGATTTTATATATGATTTTTTGCATGCTATTGCTCATATGCATAAAAGGGAAAGATTAGGAAGGTAGTTGGTATGGCTGAGATGACCAAGAAGGTAGCTAGTCTAGCTGAAACAGGTCGACATATAGGAAGGCATTCCTAGATGATAATATGAAATGATTTAATGAGAAAGAAAGAAAGAAAATTTAAATTCATGCATTATATTTGTTTTTAATATTTATTATTAATCGCTGAGATGCTAAAGAATCGGTTTTGATTATTAAATGATTGATAGATAGATGAGTTTCATAATGAGACAATTTTGATGATTAATAAATAGAAAGGATGATATAATAAAGAATAATATTATTGATTGTTTGTATGATGTGAACTTTATGATGATATTAAATTGATAAAATATATGAGATACATTTATTGAAATAGGCTAACCTGATAATTTATTTATTAAGAAAAATTGATAAATGATTGAATTAGAATGTGAGAAGAGTTAGATGGTTAATTAAATCGATTTAACAATGAATGAATATAACGAGAAGTATACATATTCAGTACTTCTACTAAATTTAATTCCATGAGCTTGTGAAGCTCACTAATCATTGTTAAATAATTGCAGATAGCAGGTAGGACAAATAAATTTGTAAGTTGAGATTCAGACTGAATTATTATCTGTAAGTCTCGTGGTCCACATCCTCAGACTAATGAAATTTATTTTTGTAGATATTCATGCATAACATGTTGTATATATTGTTTTAGATAGGATATTAGTAATGTAACTCCCCTATTGAGGGTTGAGGGTTGATGTATATATATTTTCAGTCGATGTATGTTTTTATATTGTTGCATGTATGTGTCATACTGGGATTTCAAAACATGACGACACTGTCTCGGGGGTGGCCAACCCGGGATGGGTCGTTACAAATATGTAGGCAAGTAATTAATGTAAGACTTGGTAATGAATAAGACATGTCTTGGGGGATTTTTTTAGGTTTTTAAAGAGTGATGGGTAAGGTTATAAATGGAATGAAAAAGAAAAAGGTGACTTTGCAATTTAAAGAAAATGTGCCTATAAATAGAATGACAGAGGAGGAAACGACCAGTGATTGCTGGAATTTTCTAGAGAAAGAGGGAGAAATCGAGAAGGAGGAGAGATAGGGGGAAGTAGGAAAGAAAAAGAAGAAGAGGAAAGAAAGGGAAGAGAGAAAGGAAGGTTAGGAAAATTCTTTACATCTTAAAGTAGGAATCTACTCTTCTTTATATTCATTTCTTCAAATTTGTTTAGCAAATTAAGAATTTGATTTGAATTTGTTGGAATTTGAAGTGTTTGTGAGAAAAGTTGAGCAAAAGTGGGTTTTATGCAAAGTTTGTTGAATTTGAGTTTTGATTCATTTCTTTCAATGAATATTCTAAATATTGGATTCTAGACCCTTAAGAACTTGTATTTTAAAGTATTTAAGAGTTTTATGAAGATTCATTTAGGTTTTGAAGAGAAATGTTGGTATTTATCTAAGGTTTAAGCAGGTCCCAACATGGTTCAAAGATAGTTAAAGTCTAAACCAAAGTTGGAGGATTAAAGTTCAGCAAGTTAGAAGACTGCACACATGTGTGTGCATCACTTTGGAGCAAGGTAAGGCTAGGCGCACTAGTGTGTGCACTTCTGCACACAAGCTGATGGAGTGTGCGCACTGCTAGGCAGCATCTGTGTGCACCAGCGCCGCACTGCTCACCATCCAGCACCACACCGTCCAGCATGGGTGCTGTTGGAACAGGGCTAGCACCACACCACTCACCATCCAGCACCACACTGTCCAGCATGGGTGCTGCTAGGATAGGGCCAGCACCGCACCACTCACCATTTAGCACTGCACCGCCCATAAGCTGCTGCAAGCGTGCTCTACCCAGCACCGCACCGCGCCCTGTTGAGCGGCTAGGTGCTAGGCAAAGTCAAGCACACATAGGTAGCATGCATAAGGACTCTCTTAGATGCGTGTGTACAAGGTCAAAACGCACAGCATCACTTGGGAAGTGATGGAGGGCCATGATTAAGTGGAGATCATGATCAAAGGGTGGAGATTGATTCTCAAGAATGACCAAGAAGTGGGTGGCTATAAAAGGGGTTCCCTAGCCTCATTTTTCACATAAAAGAAGAATCATTGTTGTGACCTTGTTTGAGATCAAGTGTAATACAAGAGAGAATTGTGTGAGAGACACAAACACAAGAGGGACTCTTTGTAGTGAGACTGGTTATAAAGAAGAGAGGTTAGTATAGAATTGATAGAAAGCATTGTATAGGTCTATCACTTTCTAGTTCTCTTCTTGGTTTCTTCAAGAACTTAAGGTTTCTTGAAAGGGATTGCTGTAACTTGTAAGATCCATTTGATTTAGTGCAGAGAGTTCGGAGGAACTCACGGGGACGTAGGCACATTGCCGAACCTCGATAACAAATTGCTTGTCTTCTTTCTTTCTTTGATTTTTTGTTCCTGTTTTCGATTCTAAATCTTTACAAGTCATTCAAGACTTGGGTGTTTGGAAGATCACCACCTGGGCATCTTGTCAAGGTGATTTCCAACAAGAAAAATGAAGTTTTTTTTGTAAATTTCAAGTACTACAACCAGTGGGCAGTCGACTAATCTAGGCAGAAGCTTCAAAACACAAGGATAATTGACTTTCAAATTGCATAGTCGATTGTCTAAACTTTCTAGAGCTTGGACAATAGACTATGGAGCCCTATTTTCATGTACAAACTATGGTTTTCATACCTTTTTTAACCTTAAACCTTTATAGAACAACTTAATTTGATTTTTGAGATAAAAATATGAACTTTATGGTTTTAAGAACCCTTTGAACAAGTGTTACATTTGTACTCAAACGAAAGTAATATTTTTCAACTTATGAGCATAGCCTCTTTTATTTTTAATTGATGACGTGAATAAATTTGGGTTGTGTATGTAATTAAATGATTTCTTAACGTTAGGTGTAGTGGAGAGTAGTTTTAAAGGCAAAGAGGTCTTGAGGGTAGGAGCAGTTCAAGAGGTGAGTACACCTTACTTTTAGTAAATGTATTAAATTACAATAGAAA
This sequence comes from Bretschneidera sinensis, assembly GCA_023935145.1. NCBI lineage: Eukaryota > Viridiplantae > Streptophyta > Magnoliopsida > Brassicales > Akaniaceae > Bretschneidera > Bretschneidera sinensis. Next base: position 5,219,437 of record CM043704.1, read on the forward strand.
CAAAGTTTGAAAAAAATGTGATTAATTTTGGATAAAGGATAAATATTAAAGTTATAAGAAATGTGAAAATATAAGATTTTGGTATGGAAATAATAAGGCTGATGTCAAGAGAATTATATCTATGTTGATATAGGGATGTATAAGGTGTGAGATTAGAAATGATTTGATGTAGTCGTACTTGAGAAATTATGATGTGTGTGGTTATAATGAATGTGATTGATTATGTTGTTGTGATTTAGTGATGTGAATGGTTGATGATTGCTTACTTGCATATCATTTCATCGTGAACGCATTTTGCATTATAACAATTGTTTAACAGTATGTTATTGAGGGGTGAGTGATGGGTGAGGCCGGTAGGTCCCTTCCCATAAAGGATGAAAGCGTACCAAAGGATATTGGATATACAAGACTCCATTCGGAAAGGAGTGAAAGGGGATCTATTGTGATTTGATATGATATGATGATTTGACGTACTGGTATATAGGGAGGCATCATTGTGATGATGAAATTAGCCTAGTGCGAGGCAATGATATAATTGTGCCATTTATTGCATTATATTACATAGAACTGCATTTCATGGATGCATCACGATGAATGGCCAATGAGGGGTGTGTGTTGTGATTGGCCCATGAGGGGCGTGTGTTGTGATTAGCCAATGAGGGCATGAACGTTAATTATTATGATAGAAAAGTATTGAGATAAAGGTTTCTTTTATATTATTGATTTCATGTGATATGCAATGCGATAAGGATTGTATGTTTGAAATTATCATAAGGGTATATTATAGTTATATATTAATGGTGTTTATTTTTTTTAAGAAATTGAAGGAGATAATTAGAGGAAATTCAAGAAGTATATTACTTGTACTTAGTAAATTGTATATTATAGTTATATATTAAATGATAAATTCCTCAAATACGATTACTATTTGTAAACTGTTTCTCACTGAGCTTTTTAGCTCACCCTTTTTATTTTTATTAACATTTCAGGTAGCTTCGAAGGTATGTGGTCAAAGTTGAAAGGAGCCTAAATAAGGTCTTCTTCCACGACATCCTCGTTTTTTTGGTCATTTGGAAGTCTAATTCTTGATTAGTCTATTCTTTATAAAAGTAGTCAAGTTAAATTGTTTTGAGAGAGTTATTTGTATTTGTGTCTTTTGTAAAAGTCTTAAGAATTAGTTTACGGTACTGAAAAGTTCCATGTTTGCAAAGTTATGTGTTGATAGATTTGAAATGATTTTTAAGATTGTTGTTTGATTTATATGTTTAAGTTTCTCAGCACTGAAAGGTAATGGAGCTATTCTAAGTAGGGCCCACTCAGAATGGGTCGTTACACAAGAGGCCAACATATTACCTCAGGTGGGTCTTGGGATCCTCGGATCCATCAAAATGGTTCATATCGGACATTTTGAACTTGGGTGGCAGATTATCTTTGGGATGGGTATACAACCCATCAATATCAAGGAAATAACCATAAATATCTTGAGATTTTCTCAAAGCACTATACAATTTCTCAAATTTCTCGCTAATGGCTTTTATATCAAAATCGACCTTCTTCTTATCTTTGGCTATGAGGTATTCTTCCTCATCCTAAAAAAATTCTTCCTTATCACCCCTAAAACCTTAGGACTCTTTCTTGGCTATCCTTTCTTCCAAGCCATCCAGTCTTTTGGCTAGGTCGGTCAATAGACTATAATATTCCAAAGGACCTCATTGGTATCAAACACTCTCTCTTTGACCATTTCTCTAACTGAATCTTAACTGTACTCAAAAACTGAACTACTTATAAACTCTTTTACTGTGAGAGAGAATGGACCCATAAGGGAATTTTTTTCTTAATCTCCCATTAGAGGATTTGAACCAAAGTGAGGAGGGGATTATTTCTTGGCCTGGACCTATGAGTCCTTCCAAGATGAAAGAAAAGATATGAAATTTTTTTTTGAGTTCTTTATGTTACGAATCCTTTTTTCCATGCTCACTAATTTGTAGTATTACTATAACTTCATCAATGTGTTTTGGTTTTACATCCAAAGGCCCACTGAATGAATTAAAGTCCACTTGCGAATAAGTTCTCAATTAGCCAAAATAGGTAGATATAGAGCATGTAAAGGAAAATTTCATTTAATTAAATTCCAATCTAAATTTTTTGGTTTGGACTTGGGCTTTCTCAATGTTAAGCATTGTGAAATTGAAATCAATAAGTGTCCTAAAGGATTCAAAACCCATTGGTGATTCGGTCTATACTTCAAAATTCCAAATGAATGATGAAGATTGCCCCTCCCACGGATCATTCCACTTGATCCTTGGGAATCTATTCATTCAGATTTCTTAGGTTAGGGTCCAATCATAAATAGTTTCCTTTGTGGGATCCTTAATGAGGTCAAATTAATAAGACTTAACTAAGAGAAAGTCTTCCTATTTCGGGCTAAACTATGGTTTTCATAGTTAAGTGTTGTGAATTTGAAATCATTAAGTCTCATAAGGGATTCAGAACCTAATAATGATTTGAGCAAAAGCTAAGAAGCCCAAATGAATGACGACCCTTTACATGGATTATTCCACTTGATCTTTAGGCATTCATTCACTTAGATTCCTTAGGTTAGGGCTTAATAAATATTAAGTTCTTTGGGAGGGCTCCTTAATGATGTCAAGTTAACAAAACTTAACTAAGAGAAGGCCTTCTATTTTGAGGCAAACTTGATCCAACATGGCGTTCAATTTTTTTGATTGTAATTTAATTAAGGGGAAAACAAGACCACAAAACATGTTATCAAACAAATTGATTTTATCTTATTTTAACATGTGCAGTGAGAACAAACACATCCAAGTAAGAAAAGGGATAGAAAAGGTCCATGTTCTAGATGGGAAGGTTCTAAGGTTTACTTAAAAGGGTAGGATCACCTTATAACTCTGATGGGCTCAGGTACCCCATGGCTAGAAGGATGCTATTATTCTCCTTGAGTGGCCAGACTGGTTGACCACAAGAATATAAACATGGTGACAAACCTTCATTACATAGACAAGAACCAAAAGAAATTTGTCTCACACCAAGGGTTGACGATAAGCAAATGAGGTTTAGACTATAAAAAAAGAGGAAACCAGATCCCCCAATTTACTTCGTTGAGAGCCAAAGGTAAGTGTTAGTGTGCAAAGTGAAGTATGGAATAATACTTACAATTAATTTTTTTTAAAGATTTTCCAAGAAATACTTTAAGGCTAAATCTTCCCAGTGGAGCCATTAATTGTTGTTAAATCGCTTTTCTGCATATTACCCATGCATCCAACTCATTACCCAAGGCCATTCCCCTTGAAAAAGTAAAGATATGGCAAGGGTGCAGATTACGATGAGCAAGCATAAGAAAACGAGTGAAACCTACAAAGTCTAATATAAACTCTTTATAAGTAGTAAATAGGCTCCCGTGATGGTGCACTTGTAATGCATTAGATAAGTGATTGTTGTCATCTGAGCACAAAACAAGGATGACGAGTAAGGAGTCACTATTTTACCTTAAGGGGTCAAATCTCTTTCATTGGTCTACGTGAGAGATTCGAAGGCTCGATAAATTTTGGTTCGAAAGAGTGCAAAATTAAAGCCCCCTCTCTCGTTTAGACCGAAGCCTAGCCCTTTCTGTTTTTATAAAAATTACTCAAAATTTTAATTTAATTATTATTATCATACACTAATAATAGAGCCAAACACAAAATTTTCAATTTGTAAGCACGCAAGATGACTCCCAAATATTGTAATTAATATGGTGCGGTAAAAATGAATACACAAAAAAAAAGTATTTTAACCATTAAACAAAGATATGATCAAAATCAATTGAAATGTGCGGATAAAATAAGAAAATGAATTAAAGCATGTAAATTTTTAAAAAAATAAATTAGACATATGAGAATTTAATGCATGAACCAAGACTACTTTAAACAAATAGATTAACTTAGCATGTATAGCATTAGTGTGGATGTGTGTCAAGTGTGTGCGAGTGCATTCAGGTATGTCCAGGTGTGTGCACATGTGTGCAAATCTGTATGGGTCAGCATTAAGAATGTGCAAGTATGTGTGGAATAGTACTAAGTATGTGTGAGTATGTGCGAATGGTTGTAGGTACATCCACTTGCATGCGGATGCATGTAGTTATATGCAAGTGTGTGCATGTATGTACACATGTGTGCAGGTAAGCATTAAGCATGTACAAGTGTGTGTGGATTAGAACTAAACATGTGCAAGTGTGTGCGGGTGCATGCAGGAATGTGTAGGTGTATGCGGGTTAGCATTAAGCATGTGTAAGTGTGTATGGATTAGTACTAAATATGTTCGAGGGTGCGCGAATGCGTGTAGGTGCATGCACGTACATGCAGCTATATGTTAAGTGCGTGTGAATTTAAAGTGAAAGGGACCAAAGGGTGGTCCTAATGAGGATGTGATTTTGAAATAAAATGGAACAAAAGAGTTCCTAACAATTTTTAAAATAAAAGAGCATGTGATTTGTAGCGAATTAGATGAAAGCATGTGACTTAAAATAAATAAAATAAGCATCATGAATGAAATAGGATAATGAAATGAACATGGAAACTACAATGGAGTTCATCAAGTAAAGATTAAGTTAAGATATCTATTCTATTTTCAAGGTGGTTTATACACTTAAAGCATGATAACAATTTATTTTAAAACCAAAAAAAATTTAACCAACCTTCATGGCTAAGGAAAAATTTCGTGTGCGAGGATAGTCCTCAGAGATTCCGTGCACTTTTTTGGATTTGGTGAATTAGAAAGGCTGGTTTAATTGAGGATTAAAATACCAAATACAAGGGATGGTTGAATATGAGGGTGTGGGAAGCTCTCTTTTTTTTTTTGTTTACTTTCCTCTCCTTGCTCTCTTTTTTGTGTGCTCTTTTTTCTTTTGTGATGCTTCTCTCTTTGATCTTTCTAAATTTATCTCCTTTTTTACTCTCTCTAAACTTTTCTCTTTGCTCTTTCTATTCTTCCATTCTTTCCCCTCTCTTTAGGTGTTATGTTATGTGTCTTTTGTGTTAACAAGGGGGGTATTTGTAGGAGGAGAGTGAGGCTGTCCAAGTGATTAAAAAACAACAAAAATAAGTGAGGAGAAAGGGTACGGCTGGCCATGGGGAAGTGAGGAGGGAAAGATGCAACTTTTGAGGTGACCAAGGTGAGGTGTGATAAACAAAGCAAAAAGTGAGAGGAAGAAAACTCTCTTGGTGGCTGGCTATAGGGAAGAGAAATGGAGATTTTTTAGGTGGCAAAGGCGAAGAGGGAAAGTGGTTTCAATAAATCAAAAAGGTGAGGAGGATTTTTATTTGGTGGTTTTTGAAAAAGGTGAAAATTTTGGGTTTTATGGTTTCAATAAATAAAAAAGGTGAAGAAGGTTTCTGCTCTTTTTGGTCTACCATGGGGGAAGGAAAAGGGAAATGTTTTTTGATGTGGTGGAGAGGACTTTTGACACATAAGAAAATGGTAGAGCTTAAGAGGAAGTGTGCAATTAACAAAGCAAAAAAGGAGAAAAAAGACTTCTATTTTGCACTCATGTGGGAAGAAAAAGGTGCAATTTTTTAAGTAATTAAGGTGTTTCTTTTGAGGTAAAAAATGTTTCTTTAGGTAGAAAAAGCTGATTTTCGGCAGATATGAAAGGGTCAGCCACATGCAGGAGAGGAGAGAGATAACTTTGTGATGTAAACTAGAGAGTTTTTCTTAAAAAAAGGTGAACCAATCAAATGGTTCCAAATGGTAGGGGTGAAATTTGAAATTTGCTCACTAAATTGGATTGTTTTTTTGGGCTTGGATTTTAGGCTAAATGTTTTTTAGCTTAGCAAAAATCAAATGGGCTCTAGTAGATTTTGGGTTAGGGGAAATTGAAATAAAGACTTTGGACCTAAATTTGGTTGAATAAAATATGACCCAATTGATTAGAGCTTAAGGTGTATTTAGTTGATTGAATAAAAAGGGCTTGCAATTGGTTGTACTCCATAATTAAATTCAAACCTCTGAATTTACTAAGTTTGAGCGTATTAGGATCAAATATTTGTCAAAGGAATTCGCACTAAGCTCAATAAAAAATTTATGAATGAAATTGGGTATTTACATACCTTTGCTCATGTTTTGTCTTTGTTTTCAGATCAGCGTCAATGTGGCGGTGCTCGCTCATCGCTTTATCGATTTTAGCACCCAGCTCAAAGAGGGCAAGAGCAGGGTTGCTTAGATGAAGCCGAGGTCGAGGCTAAGGCTAAGGATGAGAATATTTTAATCGTAGAGAGGGATTTGGCTGAGGTCTTGAGGAAAGAAATGATGCAGAGAGCTCGCTGAGGCTAAGAGAGTGGATTTTACATTTTCTACCTTCCTTTAGAAAAATTTCATCCCCGAAATTTAACTTGCAAATAAAAAAAGATGTGGATATCGAGCGCGCATAGTTGAATCACGCTCCCATGTGGCCTCTTCAACTGCGTGATTGCACCAAAGCACTTTCACTAACAAAATAGTTTTATTGCGCAATACTTGGTTTCACCTATCCAAAATCTTAACTAGTTGTTCAATATAAGAGAGATCTTCCTTTAGTACAATAAGATTAGAATGAAGTATATATGAAGGGTCAAGCATGTACTTTCTCAAGGAAGACACGTGGAATACATCATTAATTTGAGACAACTCTACATATAAGAAACAACTCCAATTCCTTCAATTATCTCATATAGACCAATGTAACGAGGAATAAGTTTACCCTTACGTCCAAATCTGAGTATACCTTTTAAAGGTGCTACTCTCAAGAATACTTAATCTCCCAATTGAAATTCTAAATCACACCTTCTATGATCTGCATAACTTTTCTAGCGATTTTGAGGTTCTTTCAGGTATTCCTGAATAATCTTTACTTTTTTAGTGGTAATTTGGACCGATTCAAGACCTAACAGCTGTCTTTCACCAACCTTATCCAAACATATTAGAGATCTACATCTTCTACCATAAAGTGCTTCATATGGTGCCATTCTAATAGTGGATTAATAGCTTTTGTTATAAGAAAATTCTATCAAAGATAAATGGATATCCCAACTACCACAAAAATTTAAGATGGAAGCCCTTAGGATATCCTCCAAAGTTTGAATTGTACGTTTTGACTATCCATCAGTCTGAGGATGATAAGAAGTACTAATTAAGCTCAGTGCCCATAGCTAATTGAAGGCTAGGCCAAAACCCTGAAGTAAACCTTGGATCTCAATTTGATACTATGGATACTAGAGCTCTATGGAGTCTCACAATCTCATAAACATATAACTATGTAAGCCGTTGAAGAGAAAATGTGATCTTAATAGCTAAGAAATGGGCAAATTTAGTTAATCTATCAATAACCACCCAAATACCATTACGTCCAGGCTGAGTCTATAGTAAGCTCCATACAAAGTCCATAGTCACATGTTCCTACTTCCATTCATGAATGGGAAGAGGCTGTAATAAACCAACTGACCTCTGATGTTCTACCTTAACTTGCTGGAACATCAAACATTTTGAAAAAAAATCCACAATCTCACATTTCATACCAGGACACCAATATTGTTTCTTGAAGGTTTCTATACATCTTGGTACTACATGGAAGCAATGAGTATGTGGTACTATGGGCTTCATCTATAATTTCCTTCTTCAACTCAGTATCATTTAGTATACATAAATGACTCCCTAAAACAAGAATATCATCAATTCGAATTATAAAATCTAATCTAACTCCATTTTGTACTTCTCTTTGGATTTTTTGTATCTCCAAATCCACATTCTGAGCTTCTAAGATATGATCCACTAACACTAGCATAACTCGTATAGTAGCCAATAATATTCCACACCTATGGCTCAAATCTACTCCTAAAGATCTCAAATTAGAGTACAACTCTCCTTTCACATTTCTCAAAACATTCTGCTTACTTGACTTTCGACTCAAGGCATCTGCTACTATATTGGCTTTTCCAAGATAATAATTAATGGTACAATAATAATTCTAAATTAAATAAGTCTATCTTCTATACCTCAAATTCAATCTTCCTGAGTAAATAGATATTCAAACTCTTATGATTAATATAGATCTCACAAGTCTCCCCGGATAAATTATGGATCCAAATTTTAAGAGCAAATAAAACTTCAGCTAACTCCAAATCATGAATGGGATAATTATGCTCATGGTTTTTTAACTTCCAAGATGAATATTGAATAAATTTACCATTTTGCATTAATATATATCCAAGACCACAGTGAGATGCATCACTAAAAACCACAAATCCTTGACCACTAACAGGAAGAGTAGGTACTTGAGCCGACGTCAACTTATCTTTCAGTTTTTGTAAACTCCCCTCACTTTCCTCAATTCACTCAAATTTAACATCTTTCCAGGTCAAACGGATTAATGGTCTAGCTATAAAAGAAAAGCCCTCAATAAATCTCCCATAATATCCAGCAAGACCAAGAAAACTTCGAACCTCCATCACATTTGTTGATTATCCCAATTAATAGTTGTTTTTACCTTCTAAGGGTCTACATAAATTCCTTCACCAGAAATCACAAGGATTACTTTATCAAGCCAAAATTTACAGTTACTCAACTTGGCATATAATTGTTTATCTCGCAAGGTCTGCTATACAATATTCAAGTGTTGCTTTGAGAATACACCAATATATCATCAATAAATACAACTACAAAACAGTCAAGGAAAGGTTTAAACATCCTATTCATCACATCCATAAAGGTTATCAGTGCATTGGTAAATCCAAAAATCATAATCAGGATTCTTAATAAACATAACGAGTGCGAAAAGTGATCTTTGATACACCATTTCCTTGACTTTTAATTTATGATAACCTAATCTCAAATCAATCTTAGAAAATACGCAAGCACCTAATTGATCAAATAAATCATCATTCCTAAGTAAAGGATACTTATTTTTCACAGCTACCCGATTTAACTACCTATAAGCAATACATAACATCATAGTCCTATTTTTTTCTTCACAAATAAAATAGGATCACCCTAAGGTGATACACTTGATTTAATGAATCCCTTATCAAACAACTCCTACAGTTAAACCTAAAGTTCCTTAAGTTCAGTTGGTGTTATATGATATGGTGCAATAAGAATAGGATTAGTATTAGGAACTAAATCTATTACAAACTCAATTTCCTTTCTCTGGTGGTAACCTTGACAAATCCTCCGAAAATACATTAGGAAACTCACTAACTACTGAAATATCTTTTAACTTCGACACCTCCTTCTTATAATCAATAACAAAAGCTAGACAACCACTACAACCTTTTTTAAGCATTCTTCATTCTTTTAAAGCAAATATGATGCTTGTAGAAATTATTTTTCTAAAACAATCCACACAAGCATAATGTGCTTCTAACCAATCTATACCCAATATTAATTCAAAATCCACAATTTCTAACAGAATTAAATCTACATGGAACTCATGCTGAACCAATTCCAACACACAAATTCTATATGCATTAATCACTTCCACACTATTCCCTGTAGGATTTTCTATAGATAAAATGCACCCAAAAGATGATATAGACCTATTAGCATGCGTAGCGAATGATACTGAAACAAATGAGTGTGTGGATCCAGAATCAATTAATATTCGAGCATCTAAACCAAATAGTAAAATCACACCTGTCACCATGTTCGGAGAAGCCTAAATGTCCTGTTGAGTAAGTGAATATACTCTACCCTGAGCTTTAGATTCATTGGTTAACGTACTTTATGCCTTGCATAATTTCCTATATTTTATCACTTCTTAACTTTAGACTTTACTATAATTTTATTTATTTTTTTTGCTTTTAGGCTTCATTGTTGTCATTAAATTTTATTTCAGATTTGAAGAAAAGAAATATCCAAATTTTAGCAACCTATCGACCAGGGACTCTCTCTCGTTTTTAAATGAAGATTTTATTTGAATATTGGAGGTGCTAAAATAAAGGAGAGGTGGGCAAAAATTTTTGAACAACTAGAGTTTCATGCACACTAGGTCTTTTTCTTGGATTTGGACGCACGGATAGAACACATTTTTTTGGGTGCTATTGACGCAAAACAAGAGGATGCACAGAAGGGGAAATTATTTTCTTTTTCGTTTTAGAGGAAGATGCTGCTGACTGCGACAAGTATTTTTAACTGTGGAATTTCTTCTCTTAGAAAAATATAGTGAATTCGTTTTTGTTGAATTTAATTTTTAGCATGAACTAAATTTTCTTTATTCTAGGAAAACAATGTAATCAAGTTTCAAACTATGTTTGCTTTTCTATGCTAATTTGAAGTAATTCTCTTCTATGTTTATTTGATTTATTATGAGCTTATTGGTTCTAATTGACAGGCCATTAATTAGATGATTTTGATCTTGTGATTTGCTATCGAAAGATGGAATTATAGGATAGAACTTGGATATTTCAGCATAGGTAGTCTTAAAAATTGTTGGTCTTAATGCGTTCTTGCTTTATTAATTTGCATACTCTTGTGTAAAATAATGAACAAGAATATTTTCAATTGACTATCGAAAGAGGCTTTTGGATGAGTTTGCAGATTTTGCTAACAAACAGAGAAAATTAAATTCAATTAGTTAAATAAGAAAAGCATAGTGAGGGATTAGGTGAAATCAATTTCCTAGAAGTTCTTTTTTTTTATTAATTTGATCTTCGAGCAACAACTTTCTTTTCCTTTGAATACTTTCTTTGAATTGATTTTATTTCAAATTGAAATTACAAACAACCTTAGTGACTTTTCTAAATAAAGTGGAGATTAGTATAATTTAGGTACTTGTCAAAAGTGAGTTACCAATCCCTGAGGACGATACTCGTCTCATTACTTTACTATAAAACTACGATATTGTGCACTTGCAGTTTTGCACTGATCAAGTTTTTGGCGCCGTTACCAGGGATTGATTTCTTTTTATTTTTGCCAATATTGATACAAAGCAATCTTGGTTTTAATTTAGAATATTATTTTATTTTATTTTCAATTTTTTTGTTCTACAAGTGTGTTTTTGACATTGGATGCACCATGCTAGATATCTTGACATTACTCCATTTGATCCAGAGATTGAAAGGACTTTTAGATAACAAAGCAAAAATAAAGTACTAGCCATGGCTGACGAACAACATGATGCACAACCATGTACCTTAAAGAAATATGTATGGCCAGTTGTGAATGACAACTTTTCGAGTATAAGATGTCAAACCATTAATGCCAACAATTTTGAGCTCAAACCACCTTTAATTAGCATGGTACAACAAGCCCAATTTATTGGATCACCACTGGATGATCCCAATGTTCAGTTGGCGATATTTTTGGAGATTTGTGAAATTGTAAAGATTAATGGTGTTACTAAAGACACCATTAGACTGAGATTGTTTCCTTTTTCCTTGAGGGACAAAGCAAGAGGTTGGCTACATTCTCTATAACTAGGAAGTATCACTAGCTGGCAGGATATGGCTGAAAAATCTCTTGCTAAATTATTCATGGCTGCAAAAACAGCCCAACTCAAGTGTTAGATTGGTCAATTAAAGCAAAATGATTTCGAGTCACTCTATGAAGTGTGGGAAAGGTATAAAGATTTGATTTGACGATGCCCTCAATACAGATTGTTGGACTAGTTGCAAGTTTAGATGTTCTACAATGGGTTAAATGGTAAAGCTCATACCATAATTGATGCTGCTTCTGGTGGAACTTTTATGTCAAAGACAGCTGAAAGTACTACCTCTCTATTGGAAGAAATGGCCTCAAAAAGTTATCAATGGCCAACTGAAAAAACTATGGCTAGGAAAGTTGCTAGAATTCCTGAATTGGACCCGTTAGCAGCCCTTTCAACTCAAGTTTCTTCTCTATCTCATCAAATTTCAGCTTTGACAACACAAGGAATACCACAAAGTGCAGAATATGTTGCAGCTACAAGTATGACAGTTTTGAGTAATGAAGTCAAGAACAAGTTCAATACATCAACAATCAGAACTACAACTATCATGGTAATCCTATCCCAAATTACTACCATCCAGGGCTTCGAAATCATGAGAATTTATCTTATGGAAACACAAAGAATGTCTTGCAACCTCCTCCAAGATTTGATAGTTAACCAAGCGAGAAGAAGATGTCACTTGAGGATTCCATGGCTTCCTTTGTTGAGGAGACAAAAGAAAGGTTAAAAAGGAATAATTCACGGTTAGACGACATTGAGACTCATTGTAGCAACATGGGAGCCACTATGAAGAATCTTGAAGTGAAAATTGGGTAACTAGCCACAACCATCCGTGCCCAATAAAGAGGAACATTTCCTAGCAACACATAAGTGAATACAAAGGAACAATGCAAGGCCATCATAGTTAGGAGTGGAAGTGAAATTGAGAGGTCACCATAAAAGGAAACCAAGTCCACCCCTACAGCTCCAACCAATGGCCAAAGCAAGAATAAAATAGAAAAAGAGGAGATTGTGGATGATACATTAAGAGAAACTGACAATCCTCCAGCAATTTCATTTCTTGACAATCTTCCTATTCTGCCTACTCAACTTCCTTATCCTCAACGTTTTTAGAAACAAAAATTAGATAAACAATTTTCTAAGTTTTTTGATATTTTAAAGAAAATTCACTTAAATATTCCTTTTGCAGATGCTTTGGAACAAATGCCAAATTATGTTAAATTCTTAAAGGACATCATTTCTAAGAAGAGAAGGTTGGAGGAGTTCAAAATAGTAAAGCTTTATGAAGAATGCAGCGCCATTCTTCAAAAGAAAATGCCTCAAAAATTAAAAGAACCGAGGAGTTTCACTTTGCCTTGCACTATTGGAAATTCATTTTTTTTATAAAGTTTTATGTGATCTTGGTGCTACCATTAATCTTATGCCACTTTTTGTTTGCAAGAAATTAGGACTTGGAGAGATGAAACAAACAACCATTTCTTTACAACTAGCAGACCGATCCATCAAGTACCTATGTGGAATCATAGAAGATGTATTGGTAAAGGTGGATAAATTTATTTTTCCTGCTGATTTTGTGGTGTTATATATGGAGGAAGACCAAGAAGTCCCACTAATTCTTGGCTAACCATTCTTGGCTACGGGAAGGGCTTTAATAAATGTTAAAAAGGGTGAAACTTTACAAACCGTCGATCGACCACTAAAGAAGATTAAATCCAGCAATGAAAGAAGTCACGAGAGCTGAAATTTTGAAGCTCTTCAATGCTGGAATTATCTATGCTATTTCAGACGACTCATAGGTAAGTCCAGTGCAGGTTATACCAAAAAAAGGTGGAATGACGGTGGTGAGAAATGACAACAATGAGTTTATTCCTACAAGAACAATCATGGTTTGGTGTGTATGTATGGATTACCACAAGTTGAGCAAAGTAACAAGGAAGGATCATTTTCCACTTCCCTTCACTGATCAAATGATGGATCGATTGGATAGGTATTCCTACTATTGCTTCTTAGATGGTTATTCAAGGTATAACCAGATTGCCATAACCTCCAAAGATCAAGAGAAAACTACATTCACATACCCCTACAGAATATTTGGTTTTAGGAGGATGCCATTCGGATTGTGCAATGCCCCAGCGACATTTCAAAGTTACATGATGGTTATCTTTCCTAATATGGCAGAAGATATAATGGAAATTTTCATGGATAATTTTTTAGTTTTTGGTACAACTTCTGATCATTGTTTGCATAATTTAGCTCTTATTTTGCATAGATGTGAAGACAAAAATCTAGTCCTAAACTAGGAGAAGTGCCATTTCATGGTTCAAGAAGGGATCGTGCTTGGCCATCGGGTGTCATCTAAAGGAATTGATGTTGATCAAGCTAAAATTGTAACCATAGAAAAACTACCACCTCAAAAGAATGTGAAGGGAATCAGAAGCATTTTGGGACGTGCATAATTTTATAGAAGATTTATAAAGGATTTTTCTAAACTCTCTAAACCTTTATGCAATCTTCTTGAAAAAAAATTTGCATTTGACTTTGATGATGCTTGTTTGTAGGCCTTTAATGCAATCATAGAGAAACTAGTTTCAACACTAGTTATGACTGTACTTGATTGGAGTCAACCTTTTGAAGTCATGTGTGATGCAAGTGACTTTGCAATTGGAGCAGTATTAGGACAAAAGTGAGACAAACTGTTCAGGGCAATCTATTGCACAAACCAGACTTTGAATGAAGCTCAATTAAATTATATAACAACTAAGAAGGAGATGCTTGTTGTTGTGTTTTCTTGCAACAAATTTCGGTCTTACATCATTGGTACAAAAGTGTTAGTGTTCATTGATCATGCAGCAATTCGTTATTTGTTTGGCAAGAAGGATGCCAAGCCTAGGCTAATTCGTTGGATCCTGCTTCTTCAAGAATTTTATTTGGAGGTTCTAGATAAGAAAGGAAGCAAAAATTTAGTTACTGATCATCTCTCCTAGCTAGAGCAAGAGGAAGTAAGACCAAATTTAGTGATCTAAGAAGCATTCCCTGATGAGCAGTTGTTTGTAAGTGAGATCAAACTTCCTTGGTATGCTGATATTGTAAACTACATAGCTTGTAAAGAACTGCCACCAAATCTCACTTACCACCAACGCAAGAAGTTTCTACATGATGTAGAATATTATCTTTAGGATGAGCCTTTGCTGTTCAAAAGATTTCCTGATCAAAACATCCGAAGATGTGTACTAGAAGAAGAGATGCAAGCCATTCTCCATCATTACCATTCATCATCATATGGAGGACACTTTGGAGCAACACGAACAGCAGCTAAGGTACTTCAAAGTGGTTTCTTTTAGCCTTCTATTTTTTGTGATAGTTACTTTGGTGAAGACTTATGACCGGTGCCAATGTATGGAAAATATTTCAAGGATTAAGGAGCTACCATTGAAAAAATTTCTTAAAGGTTGAGTTATTTGGTCTTTGGGGAATCGAATTTATGGGTCCTTTTCCTCATTCTTTTGGCTTTTTTTATATCTTGTTAGTAGTGGATTATGTGTCAAAAAGGGTGAAAGAAATTGCTGCAACAACAAACGATGCAAAGGTAGTGCTCAAATTTCAGCATAAGAATATATTTACATGATTTGGCACTCCACGTGCTATTATTAGTGACGAAGGGACCCACTTTTACAACAAGTTATTTGACAACCTTCTTTCTAAATATGGTGTGAAGTACAAAATAGCACTTGGCTAACATCCTCAAACTAATGGCTAAGCTGAAATTTCAAATCGAGAAATCAAGAACATCCTTGAGAAGATGGTCAACACCAATAGGAAGGATTGGGCAAAGAAGCTTGATGATGCTTTGTGGGCATACCATATAGCTTTTAAAACACCTATCGGGATGTCTCCTTACTAATTAATGTTTGGAAAGGCATTTCATCTTCCTGTTGAGATGGAGCATAGAGCTTATTAGGCTGTAAAGAAGTTTAATTTTGATTTAAATAAAAAGAGACTCTTATAATTGAATAAGATGGATCAGTTCCGGGATGATGCTTATAAAAATGCGAAGATCTACAAAGAATAGATGAAGAAGTGGCATGACAAACAGATTCTTAGGCGTGAGTTTTCACCAAGATAGCAAGTTTTACTCTTCAATTCACGACTCAAACTCTTCCCGGGCAAGTTAAAATCAAGATGGACAGGTCCTTATACAATTGACAATGTTTCCTCTTTTGGAGCAATAAACTTTAAGGACAAGATAGGGAATATATTCAGAGTTAATGTTCAAAGATTGAAGCACTATTATGGTGAACAAGTGGAGAGGATCTGTGCACTTATTCCTCTTGGAGACCCTAATTGATGAAGATTGAAAGTTTGGCTGTAGACTTTAAAACAAGCGCTTATGAGAGGCATCCTATAGAAATTTCTTTTATTATTTTATTTTTATTTTGAATAATTTGGATATTAATGCAAGTTTATTTAGCAAGAATAAAGAGCTAGAAATTGCAAACTACGTTTGATGCACCATGAAACCAAGGAAGTTCCTTTCATTTATTCAGTCTTTCTCACTTTTGAATTATAATGAGAACATTGTTTAGTTTAAGTTTGGGGGTGTAAACTCCTAGAGTCATTTTGTCTTCTTGATTATTGGTTATTTTATTTTGCTTTTGATTTTAGAAGTCTTGGGTTTTTGAATTTTCTTACCAAGCATGCATTTAAGTATGATTGAATTCTCTATGACTCTGAAATTTATGACTGAGAATAGGACTGAGAAATTTTTTTGAAAATTTCTTTTATGTCAGGCTGAGTTTTGCAGATACTTTGATTTAAATCTTTGGCCTTGAACATAATTGAGCACATAGTCATTTTTTTTTATTCCATTTTTATGATGAAGAGAATGAGTAGAATTAACTAGGTCAGGGAAGTTCAATCTTACTTTACTCTAGAATCCATTGATGGATCCTTGAGGCGAAATCCTAGTTGATACCAAATATTAGAGAAATGATCTAGGCATTTTTTTTTTGTCATAACCAAAAAGCTTTCCCAACCATCCTAGTTATCATGCCATCATTGCATGGTGTATTTCCATAGTCAACCTCGTTGAGCCATATCTTACATAAGCCTTTATTTATTCTTTTAACTACACTAACCATTCCCGTTCTAAGCCTGAAAATCCATAAATTTACTTTTTACAGTTTGAGAAAATACTTTGGTGGAAATCTACATTTAAAGAGAAAGTTAGTTCAAAGGAAATTATGCTCTATTTGATCAAAGTGTGTGAAAAAAAAAAATGAGCAACAAAAAACAAAAGTATTTTTGCTGGGTTTGTCTTTTGCCCAGAGGTGATTTATTCATCATGGAAGAAAGCATAAAATAGATAAAACTCAATAAGTGGAGTGCAAATCACTTCAAATTTTGTTAGAGGTGTACTTGGCATTGCTTCATTGATTATAACAACAATAATGTCACCAGTATAAGCTTATAGTTGAGAAAGAGTTATGGTTTGAATCCTATGGCTATCTCTTTTATTGTTCTTTCCACCAAGTATTTTCCTAGTTTGCTTTAATTTTCCTTATCCAGTTCTTTCTTAGCCCTCACCTTGTGGCCTATCATTACAACCTGATTAAATACCTATGGATATCTGATTTTGGTGTTGACTACATTAGTGGAGAGGATTTCTGAAAATTGGACTTATAGAGTTAAGTTTTGAGAGAATTCTTATTGTTTCAGTTGTTCTACTTTTATCTAAGTTTGCAGGTGGTTTGGAGTTAAATTGACTATATCACACACACACTCAAGGTCTTACCTTTAAGTTGAAGTAATCTCTTAACTCTTGCTTGATAAATTGCTTAATGTTTTATTGATTTTCCTGCTATCCTTGATATTAAAAGAGTAAGATACTAGTAATGAAATCTAAATTCTGATCATGGCTTAGTGAGTGATGAGATTTTTCTATTGGGTTATTTTATTTTATTTTTATTTGAGGACAAACAAAGTTTTAAGTTTTAGGGTGTTTGATGTCTTGCCTAATTTCCTATATTTTATCACTTCTTAACTTTGAACTTTACTATAATTTTATTTATTTTTGTTGGTTGGCTTCATTGTTGTCATTAAATTTTTATTTTGAACTCTCTCTCTTATTTTTAAATGAAGATTTTATTTAAATATAGATTCCAAATTTTAGCAACTTATCGACCAGGGACTCTCTCTCTCATTTTTAAATGAAGATTTTATTTGAATACATGAGGTGCTAAAGTAAAGGATAGGTGGGCAGAAGTTTTTGAACGACTAGAGTTTCACGCACACTGGGTCTTTTTCTTGGATTTGGACACATGGAGGGAACACATTTTTCTAGGTGTTATTAATGCAAAACAAGAGGATTCACAGAAGGGGAAATTATTTTCTTTTTTGTTTTGGAGGAAGAGGCTGCCGACTGCGGCGAATATTTTTCATTGTGGATTTTCTTCTCTCTAAAAAATATGGTGTATTCATTTATGTTGAATTTAATTTTTCGTATGAACTAAATTTTCTTTATTGTATGAAAACGATGTAATCAAGTTTCAAACTATGCTTGCTTTTCTATGCTAATTTGAAGTAATTCTCTTCTATGTTTGTCTGATTTATTCTGAGCTTATTTCTTCTAATTGACTGGCTATTAATTAGATGATTTTGATATTGTGATTTATTATTGAAAGAGGGAATTATAGGATAGAACTTGGATATTTTAGCATAGGTAAATATAGAGATCGAAAGACTTATATGAACCTATGTAGTCTTGAAAATCGTTGGTCTTAATGCTTTCTTGCTTTACTAATTTGCATACTCTTGTGTAAAATGATGAACAAAAATGTTTCCAATTGACTATCGAAAGAGGTTTTTGGATGAGTTTGAAGATTTTACTAACAAATAGATAGAATTAAATTCAATTAGTTAGACGAGAAAAGCATAGTGAGGGATTATGTGAAATCAATTTCCTAGAAGTTCTTTTTCTCATTAATTTGATCTTCGAACAACAGCTTTCTTTTCTTTTGAATACTTTCTTTGAATTGATTTTATTTCAAATTGCAATTACAAACAACCTTAGTGACTTTCTAAACAAAGTTGAGATTAGTATAATTTTGGTACTTGTCAAAAGTGAGTTACCAATCCTTGAGGACGATACTCTTCTCATCACTTTACTATAAAACTATGATACTGTGCACTTGTAGTTTTGCACCGATCAATACCCCTCTAAGTAGGCTGTCCACTTTCCTCTCACTGTCTTTCCCCAAACTCTTGATAACAACCACCACTACCTCTACCATGACTCTGCTGTCCTCTATTACCACCTCTGGCTCGAACAAATCTTGGACCTTGCTGACTACTCCTAGTACCTCACGTACTCATTGTGCTCGAAACAGATGTCGCACACTAAGTTCAATCATGAGCTGTTTGACCTCTAGCACCATAGTTATAACATGTCAAATCATTAAATCCACACTCTATAGAAACATGTCTAGATCACTTACACTAAAAAAACATTGGCTCTGTGTGAAGGAGTCATCCCACTGGGTCTTCCCTGTATTTGTGACATGGTATCTCAAAATTATGACCTATATCTAGAAGAATAACTTAGATTTGGCACATTATAGGGACAAAACCTAGAATATGATCTCATCGACTAAGATACTCCAAATGATTGCCTCTATTCTCCATACTGCCTCATTTGATCTCTTAAGCTCTAAAATTCTAACTGATGCCTCTCAGCAATTAGAGCCTTATTAATTGAGCAAATAAAGTAAACTCCAAGATAGAAATTCTAGAACGAAGTCTCCCAACGAATTTTATCTAGGAACTCCCGAATTATATCACGCTCAATACTCATCAAAGATGAGGTATATCATGACAAAGCTATAAATCGAGCCTTAAAATCAACTAACCTTATTTGTGGAGTCTGACGAAGCTTAACAACTCGACGCTTCTCAGCTTTATAGGTATCAGGAAAATGTTCCATAAAGAAAATCTCCACAAAACTATCCTAAGTTTGAGGTCATGAAATCATACGAATTGAATCCCACCAACAACCGGCCTCCTCTGCAAAGGTAGTATTTTCCTCATTAATAATATTCAAAATTGAATAAGAATTATCAAGATGATTTATACACTCTTCACAAACTGTAGGATCAGTGGAACCAGGAAACAAAGGTGGGTTCATCTTTCTAAATTGTTCAAAACTGTACTATGGACCTCTAGAGGAAGTACTAACTACTCAGGTCTCTCCCTTTGCTGAACTATAGGTTTGCCCTCATATCCACTAGCTACCTTTGTCTACCAAAGGCCTCAAATAGTTGTGTCACCAAAGCAGGATCAACATGTCTAATTTGAGTAGCAGTCATAAGAACACTAACCACAAGAGGATGACTAGACATATTATTCTCTCTAGATGGAACATGTTCTACAGGTGACCCATGATAAGGAGCTGACTCACTAACACGAGCTTGAACTCAAGGAACCTTGACCTCGTCCTCTAGGTGGCATCCATAGAAATCCTAGAGGTATAAGAAAATCTTTATCATTCACCCAAATATTTTCTTCAAAATCTTTATTAATGAGTCTACAAAATCTTAAAACAAATAGCTCTAATGCCAAAAATTGTCATGACCCAAACCCACAAGACTACCATTATGAGTCTAGGATGTACAATCAAATTCATTATCAAATTTTAATAGGAACCTCATTATGTCATTTTCATCTTCAATATTTATTTCAATATTAATTTCAAGTTTCACTTTCCATTTGTGTATAAAGGATAAAAGATATATTTATAAACCATACCAAATTTATCCACCTCTTACAATATAATTATTAATATAATTACACTAAACTATAGCCCAAGGAAAAGATGCCAAAGATACCACCTAAATTAGAAGATACTCCTGATGGAAAAAAGGACATTTAATAATCCTTCAAACCTACCCATTTCACCAAAGAAATGACTGGTCAGCTTATTAAGCCGATATGAGTTTAAAGTATCAAAATTCAAATTCCCATACAATAAGAAATAATATTTGTTATTTATAACATATAAATATGATAATAAATAATTTAAATCATGAACTCTGGATTTTGTAATCAAACATAGATTATTTTCCATCATTCATTTCAAACAAATCAACAAAAATCATTTAACTAATCATAACATTGAAAATTATCATGTAACTTCTTTCATCTCATCAAAACTCAAAAATACTGAAATTATTTCTTTTCTTTTACTGGTTTCTAAAGAGTCATTATATACAAAATCAATATATATATATATATATATATCATTTATCATCATCACGAATCGGACACACAGCCAAGAAACGCCCAAAATCGTAATTGTCTGTACACAACAGGAAATGTATCCGGATGCTACAATAGACCATACCTAAGAGTGGAGTAATCTCTAGGGCACACCCTCATTATCAACGTGAATCTGGCACACAGCTAAAAAATGCCCATAATAATATAATAAATGTCCCCAAAGCTATGCATGACACTTCTATACATGATTACAACATCAGTACCAAGCCCATTCTAAATTATTCTTTATACTCAAAACATCTTATAAACATTTTATTTCCAAAAATATAGATCTTATTCAAAACTTATTAAAAATGATCAATCATTTCAAATCAAAGATAAAAATTCATACTTCTTCTCAAATATTTCAATAAAAATGCACAAATTCATCTTTTATTAAACAGTTCATAATTTCAAGCACAAAACATAATTTTACCACATCAAAAGCAATGAGAATTTATATATAGTTTGGTAGTAAACTCACCTCAACACCTCAACTATACCAAATCCAAATATTTTTCTCAAAGCAAGGTTACTTAGACTTGCTTCTCCCACTCTACCTCCACATAACAAGACTATGCTAGCTAGTAATACTATCTCATGACTTATTCTAAACCCTTTTTAATGGGTTAAATGCATGTATATATGTGTGTGTGTTCCAATCTATTCTTAAATTCAAAGTTTTTGAACTTTTTTCCTTCATATTAAATCAAAATCCAAACATTAATCAAGAAGAATATGAAACTCTTAAAATCATGAGTTTCATATGAAAAATAAGAAAAGAAGAGATTACTTCCAGAAAGATTTTGTCAAAAACTTCTAAAAACCCAATCTTGAACGATTGAATTCAACAAACATTTATGGGAAATTTAAATCTTTTTTATACTTCTCAAGAGTGTTTAAGAGATTTTTAGAGATAGAGTTCTAGAGATAGAGAGAAGTTTCAAAGAAGAAAATAAAATTTTGAATGTAAAATGACTATTTATAGTCCCCAAATACCTTACTAGGCGATTAGGTCTTCCTAGTCACCCAACTAGGCAATTGACGAGGTACTAGTGGCCTAGGTCAAATTTTAACACATTCTAAAACCCATTTTTCATCATTTTAGTGTCTTTCAACCAATTTTCTTCAGTATATTTTTGAGTTATTGCCTCAATATTACCTCAAATTTGAATTTTAAATTAAAATTTTATATGTATGCATGATGAAGAATAAAGATAGAACATTATCAAGTTACTCCTACTCCAAGGGTTAGTATTTTACAAAGTGTGTGCAGATTTAAAGTTAAAATGACCAAAGGGCATCCTAATGAGTATGTGATTTTGATATGAAATGGACCAAAAGGGGTCCTAACAATTTTTAAAATAAAAGAGCATGTGATATGTAGCAATTTGGAAGAAGGCGTGTAACTTAATTGAAATTAAATGACTATCATGAAGAAACTAGGATAAATAAAAAATGAACATGGAAACTACATTGGAGTTCATCAAATAAAAAAGTAAGTTAGATTACCTAATCTATTTCAAAGGTGTTTTATACACATAAAACATGTTAAAATATTATTTTATAACTAAAACGAGTTTAACTAACCTATTTGGTTAATGAAAATTTCCACACGCGGGGATAATCCTTCGAGATTTTGCACGCTCTTATGGACTTGATGAATTAGAAGGTTGGTTTAGTTGAGGATTAGAAGACCAAAAAGTAAGGGATGGCTAAATATAAAGATGTGAGAAGCTCTCTCTTTCTTCTATGCTTTTCTCTCTCTTTTTGTATACTCTATTCTCTTTTGTGATGTTTTTCTCTTTAATTTTTTTTTAAACTTCTCTCTTTTTCTTCTGTGGATTAGGATCAAAGATTCATCATAGGAACCTATGCATGGCCCTTTAAAAAAAATTGGAACAAAATTGGGTTTTTACATCATGGGAGACACTTATATATGTCTTGTGGCCCAAGAAAACTAGTTAGACTAGCTCTGACAATATGCCAATGCTTTACCCCCATTGGCTAGCTCAATATATAGCCTGAGAACAACAAAGTAACATACAAGAAACAAACGGTTTAATGCAATGAACTCCACAAAACAATAGCCAATAATGTCAATAACTTCAAAAATTTAATAAATAAGTTTCAATTATTCATCATCACCAAACTCTTGCTTAATCAATTTTTATATACAACAAGAAATAGAGATGTTAACATAGGTTTCATAGTCCTATTATAATAGTGATTTCGCCAACATAGGTTTCATAGTCCTATTATAATAGTGATTTCAAATGTATTTAGTATTTGTAGTGTAAATTCTATTAAGGTTTGTACTAGTAAACTATATATATAGTCTTGTACAATTATCATAGTACACACATCAATAAAATACATAATTCTTCTCTAATTTCTCTTACTCATAGACATAAACTTTTAGAATTTTTTTTTTTAGATTTCTTACCTATTAATGCCACTACTACAAATTCGATTTCTTTTCTTCCTCTAAAGTCTAACGAACCTTTACCAGAAACACCATTAAGATAAAGATTTTCCAAGCATCAGCACTAGGTCCTTGTCTTGCAACCCTTGATACCATTCTGGGTTCTGACCAAATCCATAACCCACGATTCTACTTTGGGTCCTATCCAAATTCCATGACCCACACTGCATTTATGCTTTATCTCTTCCACTATCCGTTTTGCATCTCTTCTTTGTTGCGAAATTATATTTTGGTTTTCTTTATAACTAATCTCCATGTTATCATCATCATTTGTTCAATGGTTAGTTAGCTGTTCAATCATACTAGTTTAGTTGGGTTTCTTTTACTTGTTCGAGCCTTTTTTGGCTCTGTTTTATTCTGTTTCTCTCTTGTTCATATAGGTTTTCGGTGTGATCTTTAAATTCTCGACATTTATTTTTTCTGACATGTTGTCTACTCAAAATTAATCCGAGGTTTCAAGACCTATTGAAACCATTTTAAACGAATCTAATTATATTTTTTGGTCTCAAAGTGTACGATGATTTTTAAAAAGTCATAAATTGTGGCGCTATGTCACTGGTGGCATTTACGAACCCACCCATCAAGAAACAAAAGATTGATCAAATTGTTTTGAACATATCAAAGAATGGGACACCAAGAATCATTAGAATATTACTTGGTTTATAAACACTTATATTTCATTTATCCATCAAGATTTTGGTACTTACAAAACAACTAAAGAGGTTTGGGATTTGTTAATTTAACATTTTAGAACTTCCGATCTTCCTCATCATTATTAGCTTTCAAGTTCTACTGCTCAAATGAAACAAGACCTTGACCAATTTGTTATTGACTTCTATTGTCAAATCCATTTGGCTTGGGAATAGTTAGCATATTCTAAACTAGAGTGGGATTGTATTGATGATGCTAAGTGATGAATGAATATTTTTCCTAGTATTTTGTATGTTTTTCAAGTATTTATTTATATGTTTAGCTTAGGAATTTGTTACTTTGAGTTGCTTTTCGTTGTTTTACTGTTCACAAGCATTTGGAAAGGAGTTTCACTAAATTGCCAGAATTGCCCATACAGATCAGTTATTTTTGTGGATTAACCTGTATTGATACATGAAGAACCAGGAGATGAGCCATATATGTTTGGAAATATCCGGATGTCTATTTTCTGGAGAATTTTACGGCTCATAAATACGATTTTTCTAGAGAAAGTTATGGCAGTTTTAGTAGACAAAGGTTAGGCAGAACCAGGCCTGGACAGCAGCAGAACCCAGCCTGGACAGCAGCAGAACCGAGCCTAGACAGCAGCAGAAGCACATTACCTGAACAGAAACCCTAAGGAAACTTTTTTGTCTACAAAGCTGTCTCCATACAACATACATAGGAATTTTTAGACTCGAAAAGGGAGTTCTGGGGAGACGACGATAGTTCTTGGGAGACGACGACAGTTCTTGGAGAGATATTATCAAGAGGAGTTTTGGGAGATTGAAGGAAGAGACGGTTTCTTTCATCAGGACAGCTTATCAAGAGATTGAAGTTGATGATCAATTGCTTCAAGAATTTGAGGATTCGTCTTGTAATTCGGGAAGAAATTCTATCTTTGCTCCTTTTGTCCTTCAATATGCTTATAACCCTAGTATTTGAATTCTATGATTGGGATTTAAACATGAGTGGCTGAACGCATTGTTGGGTGTTTGGCTTAGCTGCCTTGATTGTTTTGGATATTTTGATGGCTTTACTTTTATGAAATTTTCTAGATTATTTCTTATTCAATATCCTTCATACCTTTGATTATTGCTTGTGGATTAACCATCTATTATTGATAATCAAGGTTAATATTTGAGATTAGGTTGAGGAAAAATCATCTAGACCTAATTAAGCTTTCTTGAATAGGAATTTAAATCAGGATTCAAATCAAATTGTGATTTATGTAGTTGCATTTTCCTTATCTTTAATTTAACTAATTAATTGTTGAACATGATCCATGGGATTTAATTAATTAGTTATAAATTGAGAATAAACACGATCAATGGCATTCTCTAGTCTTAGCGGAAATACCAATAATCTTGGATGTTGATTGATTCTTTATATTCACCAAATGTTCCAATTCATGATTGGATAGTAAGCTAAACTCCCAATTGTTCTCATTTATTATACTCATCTCTTCATAATTCATTTTGTTTAATTTACTTAATTGTTTTTATTTCAATTTTCTCTTCACCAATCTTTTAATTAGTGTTTAGGATTTAATTTCAGAGTTTGTTTTAGTAATTTTAAGAAAATAATTTAGGATTTAAACCACTGCAATTCCCTGAGAGATCGACCTCGAGAGTAAACTCATCACAATACTATTTGTGATTCGTGCACTTGTGAGCATTTAAAATTTGTACATCAAATTTTTAGCGCCAAACCTCTGAGAGAAGTTCAAAGGAGACTAAACCCTAACCTACAAGAGGTAGTGAAGAAAGAAATTTTAAAACTCCTAGATGCAGGAGTTATCTACCTTATTTCAGATAGTAGATGAGTTAGTCCAGTTCATGTTGTGCCTAAGAAGTCTGGGATTACAGTGGTGCGAAACGAGAAGAATGAGTTAGTGCCCACTAGGATGGCTACAGGATGGAGAATGTGCATTAATTACATGAAACTGAACTCAACTACTAAATGTTACCATGACTAAGGCCTTATCTATAAGTCTCTTTATCCTTGAATAAAAATTCTTTTGTTTAACACTCATTTCAAATTATTTCTAGGAAAATTGAAGTCAAGATGGTGCGGACCATTTTTGGTAGTCAATATTTTTTGTCATTGAGCGGTAGAGTTGCTGAACCCGAAGACTCAAGTGACATTCAAGGTCAACGAGCATCGTGTGAAGCCTTACTTGGAAGAAGTCCATGAGAAGGGGGTTGTTGAGTGCACTGAGGTGCACAATCCTGAATAAGTTCAACCAACGTCTTGCTAAGACGTTAAAGAAAGCGCTTGGTGGGAGGCAACCCACCCATTTGATAAAGTATGTTTTCTATTCTTTCATTTTCATTATTCCCTTCTAAATTTTTTTCTAAACACGTGTTTGATTTCATACATTGAGGACAATATTTAGTTTAGGTTTGGGGGTACAATTAGAACTTCCTGAGACAAAATTTTCATGCTACAATTTGTTTTATGATTAGTAATCAAGTCTTTTATGCACGTTGAGTTTAGTTTATTTAATACTGACAAGTTGTTGTGAGGATTGATGCATATTCATAATCCATAGACCATGCCCTTGATGTTGATACCGAGATGAACCTAGATCTAATGATTGAGAATCAAATAGTGGAGACTACCTAGTGAGTTATTTGAGCCATAAACGTTTTATTCTGAGAGTTAGTTTCTTGGTACTCTTAAACACTCTTTGTTATGACCGTAATTGTTAGATGATCTCTATAGGTTTTGCATTGA
Organism: Bretschneidera sinensis; assembly: GCA_023935145.1. NCBI lineage: Eukaryota > Viridiplantae > Streptophyta > Magnoliopsida > Brassicales > Akaniaceae > Bretschneidera > Bretschneidera sinensis. The sequence continues at coordinate 5,246,112 of CM043704.1, forward strand.
ATGCTAGGATTATATAACTCACTTAAAGTATCATGTTGTGTATTCTCATTATTTTAGTTGAATGACTTGGGTAAGAAGTTTGAGTATGTGCCTATCATTATACGCCTTAGTTGCCACTTTCTCTGGAGAAAGATCCAAATTGCTATTAAAAAAAGTAAAAAAAAAGAATATATATATACATAAGAAACGTGTCAAAAAGGGATTTGGTTAGACAAGAAAGAGGACCTGAGATATTTCAAGGGTATTGAAGTCACTCTTACAAAGAGTTGAAAAGAAAGAGCTTTAGTGTAAATCAGGTTCGACCAACCACGCCCATCTATGCATAGGTTCATACTTAATATTTTTTGCTTGAGGTGTTTGACTAGGATATGATATAGGCGATGTGATAGCTTTGCAATCCTAACATTTGATTCCTTTCATAAGATCTATTTTGCAAACATATAAGCGTTCTTTGATGATATCCATATTCATATGCGAATTTATATTTGAAATTTCTTATTTACATAACTTTTATTCACATATGCTTGATGAGTGTTTGAAACCTATGTTCGGTGTGCTTAATGAGTGAATCCTGTGAGGCCTAGAGTCGAAGCGAAGGATTCTTGACGTTAGGTTTGGGGGTAATTGACATGAGGTGTTTTGAGCATTGGAATATGGATGTGCGAAATATACTTGATTTGAGCAATGAATTCTGAAGTGTTGAGACTGTGAACATAATTGTGCATAAGATATCTAGATATGAGTCATAATAAGAATTAAGGCATGAGAGTTTTGTTGATTTAAGTTTTTAGGTTTGTTTTGTTTATGTTTTCTTTTAGTTTTTCTTGAGGACTAGCAAAATCTAGGTTTGGGGGTATTTGATGAACAAATATTTGTCCTAGTATTTTGTATGTTTTTAAAGTATTTATTTATATGTTTAGCTTAGGAATTTGTTACTTTGAGTTGTTTTTCATTGTTTTACAGGTTCACAAGCATTTGGAAAGGAGTTTCACTAAATTGCCAGAATTACCTGTACAGATCAATCATTTTTGCGGATTAAACTGTATTGATTCAGAAAGAACCAGGAGATGAGCCATATATTCTTGCAAAGATCTGGATGCCTATTTTCTAGAGAATTTTATGGCTCATAAATATGATTTTTTTAGAGAAAGTTATGGCAATTTTAGTAGACAAAGGTCATGAATAACTAGGCCTGGATAGCAGCAGAACCGGGCCTGGACAGCAGCAAAAGCACATGGCTGAATAGAAACCCTAGGGTGACTTTTCTGTCTACAAAGTCGTCTCCATACAGCTCTATAAAGGAATTTTTGGACTCAGAGAGGGAGCTCTTGGGAGATAACGAAAATTCTTGGAGAGATATTATCATGAGGATTTTTGGGAGATTGAAGGAGGAGACGGTTTCTTTCATCAAGACAGCTTATCAAGAGATTAAAGATGATGATCAATCGCTTCAAGATTTTGAGGATTAATCTTGTAATTCAGGAAGAAATTCTATCATTTCTCTTTTTGTCCTTCAATTTGCTTGTAACCCTAGTATTTGAATTATGAGATTGCAATTTAAACATGAGCGGCTTAACGCATTATTGGGCTTAGTTGCCTTGATTGTTTTGGATATTTTGGTGGATTTAGTTTTATGAAATTTTTCAAATTATTTCTTATTCAATATCCTTCATACCTTTGATTATTGCTTGTGGATTGCCCATCTATTATTGATAATCACGGTTAATGTTTGAGATTAGGTTGATGACAAATCATCTAGACCTACTTAAGCTTTCTTGAATAGGAATTTAAATCAGGATTTAAATCAAATTGTGATTTAGGTGGTTGTGTTTTCCTTATACTTAATTTAACTAATTAATTGATAAACACGATCCATGGGATTTTATTAATTAGTTATAAAATTAGAATAAACACGACGATCAATGGTATTCTCTAGTCTTAGCAGAAATACCAATAATCTTGGATGTTGGTTAATTCTTTATATTCACCAAATGTTCCAATTCATGATTGGATAGCAAGTTAAACTCCCAATTGTTCTAATTGATTATATTCATCTCTTCATAATTTGTTTTGTTTAATTTACTTAATTGTTTTTATTTCAATTTTCTCTTCACTGATCTTTTAATTAGAGTGCTTAGGATTTAATTTCAAAGTTTTTTTTAGTAATTTTAAGAATGTAATTTAGGATTTAAACCACTGCAATTCCTTGAGAGATCGACCTTGAGAGTAAACTCATCGCAATACTATTTGTGATTCGTGCACTTGTGAGCATTTAAAATTTGCACATCACTAAGAAATTTCATACTTACTAAGACAAATCACATCTTACTCCATTCTTAATTGGTTTTAGAATTGAGTCTGAAAATGTGCATGCTTCCTTAGTACATAGAAGTCATTTGCCTACTCTTTAGCATGCCTTGGCCAAATTAGTTTATGAAGAAACTTGACTTTGCACACTTAAGTCATCTTAGCATACTGACTTTTTCATGTTCCTTTCTCTAATCACTTTTTATGTTGCTCCCATTGCATCTTTAAAACAAATTACTTGTAGTTACTGTTAAAAAAAAAAAAAAAAAAACTAGTCATCATATTACACAATGCCCTACTCGACCATCACAAAGAAATTTTTCAAGAGAGAATCAACCTAAGAACAATTAGTTTTGGTCTAACTTAAGGTTTCAGACTAATTTTTGCATTGGTGCTGCTACTACTAGTGTGGAATCTTCCACGTTTAAACCATCTATCTCTCTAAGTAGTTTCCACAACTACTAAATCAAGTATTGTAAAGTTCTTGTAATCAATCATCTTTTGCTATATCTATCACAACCGGTACTTCTCCTTGGCTTATTGACTCATCTTGTAGTAATCAATGACCTCTAGCCCTACTTACTTTCCATCCGAATCTTTTACATCTCATGTCTCAAACATACATACCATTGATGGTTCCCTCATGCATTTTAGTCATACAAGATAGATTTCAATTCGATCTATCTTAGTATCTAATGCTTATCTAGTTCCTAAACTTGCTTTAAATCTTTTATTTATTGGTCACTTTGTGATTTGGGTCTTGAATTACATTTTTCGTACCATGGTTATACTATGCAAGATCTAAAGACAGGATAAATCTTTAGGACAGGCCATAAAGTAGGACATCTCTTTGAAATCACTTCCCTTCAGTTGCCTCCTTAGATCAAATTTATCGGCAACTTCTGTATCTGTGCTTTTCAACTTTGACATTCTCGTTTGGTTGATGTGTGTTTTAGTCAATTATGTTCTTTGATTTCTAGTGGTAGGATAAGATCCATTCCAACTCAAAATCTACATTTTCTTTCTTGTCAACTTGCGAAACAAACTACTTCACCTTTTAATAATTGGGATTCTATTTTCCTCACTTAATTTGACTTAGTTCATTATGATATATGGGGACCTTGTCCTATTTCTACTATAGGGGCTCACAATATTTTGTTATTTTTATGGATGATTATTCTCGTTTTACTTCGCTTTATCTTATAAAAATTAAGACGGGTTATCTAGCATATATTCGACTTTTGCCACCATGGTTAAAACTCATTTTTCTCAACCTATCAAACATTTTCACACAAAATAATGCCATGGGATATAGGGACACTAAGAAACTTAATTCATTTAAAGAAAATGGAGTTATTCTTCATCACTCTTGTCCATGAACCTCTTAACAAAATGGACTAGCATAATGTAAACATATGCGCATAATAGACTCAGTATGAGCCATACTCATTTCTACCTCTTACCCTGAACATTTATGAGGTGAAGCTACTCTCATAGCAGTTAACATCATCAATCGAGTTCCCTCATTGGTTATTCATAATCAAACTTGTTATGAACATCTTTATGGTAACCCCTTAGATTATTCCATGCTTAGGGTTTTTGGGAGTGTTTGGTTTGTTTTCTTTCAACCTCATGAGCGCACCAAACCTGAACCTCGTGCACGATTGTGTTGTTTTATAGGCTATGATATTAAACATAGAGGTTATAGGAGTTGGGATCCTATCTCTAAACAACTTAGGATTTCTCATCATGTCACATTTTGGGAACATAAAATGTTTCCACAATGTTTAAATTTTACATATCCTCTATCAATTCATCTCCTTTATTCATTAATCCTTCGTTGAATTATTTCCTATAGAGTCTCATTCAAGTTATGCTATAGAGTGTGTTTCACCAAATACTTTTTTTTCAACATCCTCAGACATGTTTACTATTTCAGCTTTACTCAAGGGTCAAAAACTATCTGGTGATCCTGCAGATGATCATTCTGACTCATTTCATAGCTTTTCTCCATGTGAGTATTATAATAGTATATCCTTACGTCTAACAACTAGTGTAAAGAAAACACTTATACATCTTTGTGATTGTCATTCTTATTGCTTTATTGCTTCCTTATATGAGCCTTGAACTTTCTGTGAGGTCAATTCTAATTGGCAGCAAGAAATGACAAAAGAGTTACAAGCCTTAGACAAAATGCATACTTGGAAATTCATTTATTTACTTTTTGGAAATATCAATCGTAGGATTTAAATGGGTATACAAAATTCATACTTAATCCAATGGTTATGTTGAACGATATAAAGCTCGTCTAATAACCAAAGGTTTTACTCTGGAGTATGGGATTGATTATGAGGAAACATTTGTTGTGGTTGCTCGATTTACCTCTATTAGAAGTTTGCTTGCAGTTGTTGCTATTAAATAATAGAAACTTCCAAATGAATGTTAAAAATGATTATTTTAATGGTGATCTTATCAAAGAAGTATACATGCAGCCTCCACCCGGATACAATCTTCCTCTAAACAAAGTATGCAGGCTTCGTAAAGCTTTATATGATCTTAAACATGCTCCACATTATTGGTTTGCAAAATTTAGTGCTACAGCTAGTCACTTTGGTTTTAC